>QKQZ01004876.1:0-45470 GCA_003595255.1 Solenopsis fugax | reverse complement strand
ATAACAATATTCAAGAAAACGGTAAACAGGCCATCGTTCGACCGATTCGATCTACCTGGCCGGGTAGAGATAATAAAGAATCTCGAGAAAGATTCGCGCGTCGAATCGCGAACGCTAATTAGTCGAGTAATAGAGCAGAAACTCCCAAGTTACGACTTCACGGAGTGATCCCATGAAGATCGTCGGCCCGTTCCAGCTTCCAGGTCGCAGATTGTTCGTGCGCCACGGTATAATCCGATTGGATTATGCAAATCCACGGTGGGATTTTTCACGGGTGAACTAATTACCACGATATAGTGCTCGGCTTGAGCGCTATAACAGGATCGTTCGCGGTTGGAAAACAGCCCGGTTCTAATCCTCCGCGATCGAGCCTCCGAGCCTTTTACGATTATGACCAACCTCGTCTGCTCCTTCACGCTTGGAATACGCGCCCCAGTCGAACTCGCATAATCAAGCTTATGACAGTGGCCAATGAGCCTTAGAGTACGAAGATGAGCAGATAATTTTTTATAGTTTACTTTTAAGTACAGTGTATCAGGAGCTCCATCCATCCCACTGCTTTCGCCGCGTGGATCTAGCTCGATTACCAAGTTTCTAACGAGAGGCCGATACAAACGTCATTCTACCATGTGCATTGTACTCGCGCGCAGGTGTGCAGTCATACGGTGCTATCTGTCACGTGGATAAGCAACGATGAGGAAGGATTTATGGCACGCCGTCGGGAGACATAGAGAGAAAGAAATATTCCTTCTCTACATGGTTCACGGAACCACGTGGTTCGCGTCGCGGTAAAGTTTGCGTAGGACGAGTTATGCGATTGAGTTGAAATGCCGACTCCAGTATCATATGCGTCGAAGAACGTCAGGGGTAATCAGTGAAGTAATTGTCCAAGTGGAAGCAAGGACGTACGCCAACGGATATCGAAAGACATAACGTAATACTTAAACGTGGAAGAGATCATAAACTTCCTGATTTGACGATTGACCGTCGAGAGACGTCCCGACTATCACAACACCGCGAGATGATGCAGGAATGATCGGGAGCGATGACTCGTGTCTCGCGCAATAGACGCCGCATACAGGATCTCGCGTGCGCACGTAATATTCATTAAAACGTGGCGGCTTTCTCGGCGGGAAGCCGATGGACCGGCTACCAAGGCTACCTAGAAGAAGGGACAGGGACGCGGAAGGCAGTATACGCCGTTCAACCTTTCTCCGTGCAAAGGAAATAGGAGACGAAGAGATGGAAAAGGATAAACAGAAGATGCAGACAAGGAAGAAAAACACCAGATCTCGACTTTTGCAAAATGGCAAAACAGCAGACAGAATCCAGATTTATACAGCATCCCTTTTTCCGATTGAATTTTCTCTGCACGTAGAAATATCATAAATATATGTTTCAAATGTAGAAAGATATAAATAAGAATAAATGTAAGAGTTCTTTTAGAAGTTCGCGAAGAACTGTTCATGTCAACTACACGCATGTGTAATGTGAAGCAATGTTCCGTTCACTGTGTTAGTGCGCGGAATAAGAACGGGGGCGGTCAGACCGCACCGCTTCGTGCGTCTGCAAGTGACTCAGTCATAGAGATGGCGTATCGGGATCTCGAGGGGAACCCCGTAAAAAAAAAAACGCTTCACCGTAGGTGCTGTGACCTGGGTGTGGCGTACCGCTGCACGCCCGACGTGTGGAGACAGGGCCGGCTCTAGGCAAATACGAGACAGGCGAGCGCTTAGATCAGCACACTGCCAGCCTTTTTCTCACGGGTACCGTTTCCTTGTCATGATTAAGCAAGTACCGGGAGATAGTTTTATTTCATTAGTTGCAATGTTTCCCCATGCCTTTTGTCGAGATTTCAAGTTTTCAGCAGTCAGAGAAAAATGTTTTGAAGAGTACAGTTAGAGAAGAGCATGGGTAAAGAAGAAAGAGAGCAACTCTTAGAAATTTGCTAGGAAAATAGCTTGTTCAGGGAAATGGTCAACCTAGCGCCTGCACTGTACTCTCGTGTACATACGTGTCCGGGTTGTGTAGAAAGCACATAACACCTATGGTACTCGTGCTATGAGAAATACAGATAAGTTTTACGTAATCGGAACGTATCTCGCGCTCTGTTTTCATCTCGCGGGTGGGAATCAGGAGTGAAAGATCTCGATCGTCCGTTATTCCATTAAATTTCTCTCACTTGTTCGTTTTATCTCATTATCTTCGGGGTTAATAAAGTGTTGTTATAATTCCATGAGATATCTTTAAATAAATATTGTCTCGTAATAATATTGATAGTAATTCTTTGATAAATAAGAATTCTTTGTTTATATATGTTTATGTATACATGTACATATATTATACACAGAAAAAAATTAGTATCAAATCAACAATTCATTGTTTCATACATAAGCAAGAATATAAAATCTCCTTGGAAGTGTTTATAATCTCAAAGAGACATAATTTGCTAACATAAAGAAATTTTGTTTCTTCATGTAAGCAAATTATGTCTGATCAAGATTATCAAATTCTTCCAAGAAGATTTTATATTCTTGCTTATACAGGGTAGATTATATGAAACAATGAATTGTTGATTTGATAGTCAATTTTTTTCTGTGTATATATATTTATATAAGAATCTTTATTTCTCAAAGAATGATTATGAATATTACCCCCGGTGCTTGAAGGGATGCTCTCGTGATCGATGATACAATGACGTCAGTAATATATGATATAATACGTAGTGAAAGATGTGGGGAAGATCGTAGGAGTCTGTCGACGAGAATGATCGATGAGACGGTAAATTCAATACTCTCGTTCGTTCGAGTATAATGAAGATGTCGAAGGTGCATGTCAATCCTACGAACCAATTTTAGTACTCATAGTACTTGACATCCCAACGTTGTCTTGTACCTTCACATAGATCCACTAAATCACTATCATCACGGCATCATTAAGATACAACTAGGAACAACTTTTTTCTACTTGTCTCTTTATTTTCTCTCTCTCTACTCTTTCTTTACCTATTTCTTTCGCTACCTCAAAAAAGATTTTAATGAGTTAGAGTTATGCAAATGTTTTAATAGAATTTTTCTTAATGCATCTAGAAAGACAGAATTCTCTCGGTAACTGTTATGTATGTAAATTACAGCATCAGCTCGAAGTGTCAAATACACATGGAACAACAATCTGTGCCAATCGAGAAACCGTTTCAATTTTTATTTTCCATTAACCCTGATATAGCTGGCATTGTAAAAATGATTTTCACCTGTTAATAAAAATCTCAATTTTGCGGCCTCATAGACATTTTCAACTTTAATTCAAAATTCTTTTATATAGTCTTGGATGCGATATCTTATATGGAAGATAAACTGTCAGAAGGATGTTCACATAAGCGTATTTCTGAGAGCTGCAAGGAATGCTCGCGCGGAATTTATCCGTTCATCGCGTTCCGTCTTACGCGACGTGCTCAGATAAGAACTCTCGATTTCCCGATAGAATCGACGATCGTGCATTGATCCACAACGCATACACTTATACCTTTCTCTGGTATATCGCGGCGCTATGTGCTTCGTCTGTAGACGGTTTCGCGTCTGATTTATCGCCTCAACTCCTTGGTAATTGTTTGGGGCGTGGCGGACGAGCACAGACCGTGTGTTACCGGCATTACGGCAATCTCCCACGCGTGAATGCCGAGGATTTATCGTTACATATCTCCCAGACTTTTTTCGACGGACATGTCGCCGTCGTCGCGAAACCTCGTAACTTCCAGAACCCTGACGCCGAAATACAACTTCTCTCGTTAAATTAAATGTCTTATGGTGCTTGTTCCTTAAAAGGAACAAAAAGAAGAGGCGTATTATGCCAATTGCATTCTCTTCTAAAAACATATAGAATTTTGTATTGATATTGTTTGTGATGTTAATAATCGTCGCGTTATCGGGAGAAACAATGATAAGTAGTTCAAATACTCGTATTATATGATCACAAAATAATTATATTATTTTTAAAAATTTTATATATATTCTTTTTAATTGTATTTAGTTTATAGATACACGTGTTTTCATAATGGTAGAAATATAGCCAAATCCATTGCAACATTACTGTTGCGACAGCGTCCCAGCGAGGTTGGTTACCATTAACCAGTTTATGCTAACAGAGAAAATCAGTTCGCATAGCACGACGCTGAATTCATACAGATCGCGCCTTCAAGTATTCTTTATACCTTTTCACGATATAAACGAGCGAAGTTGCACTAGCATATTTACGAGTCTGTCGGACAGGTAAACTTTAGCTCGAACGTGAGTTTCCACGGCGATGTTAACATTTCGATCGAGCATCGCGTCGGTTCACACATAGAGAAGCGCCTAGGATAATGGGGCCATATCCCAGTTATGCGCTACAGATAACGCGATTGCGTGTTGCATCCATCCTATATATGGCGCGGCCTTTCCAACGGTTAAATTGCGAAGTGTTTTAGTAAGAGAGTCGGGGATACCAATGTCACGCGTCCGCCATTCAGCCGCCCGTTGTGTGAGCAGAGCAACGCAAAAGTGAAGAAGACGAAGTTCATGGAGGAATTCACGAGATCATCCCCATCATCTTAGAAGCAACATTCTACATAGATAATATTTCTTTTTTTTTATATATATTATATAACAGCATACAGTTTTTGATACTTTTAATTATCTTAAATCTCTTAAAAGGTTTAAGTTGGATTCCACGCGCATTAAGACCGCTGAAAGAGAAAGAGTTCGAGAAGAGATCACGCTCGCCTTCGCACGCAGAATCGCTGATCCTTTCATAATGAAGAGAGACGGGCGTGTCCCGGCGCGATTTATGATGCCACATTGGTTGCGAGACTTATGTATCTCCTGCCTTTTCTTTCACAGAGCCATTCATCAGCGATTACAGATATGTAACGCGTAACACGATCGAAATAATCACAGAGAGTAGTATTTGAATCATTTTGTATTTAGCTTCTCCTTGGAGATTAATATTGCTCTTAACTCTCGTTACGAAACTAAATTTTAATACGAGGACGTACACAAGATTGATTACGATGATGTCATCAGTTTTCTTTCAATTAGAGTGTTGCGTTTATATCTTTAAATACATGATTAGCAAATATAGGACATTATTTAAATTTATAAAAAAAAAACCCTTAAAAAAATGTTTCAATAAATTGATTAGCTGTATCAGTAACTGATTAAATATCATCAGTTATTGATACAGTAATCAGTTTATTGAAATACTTTATTAAATCTTTTTTTCAAGGGGAGAGACCATATAACAAATTTCAATAAAAACACAGAAGAAATTAAAATAAATTCTTTAGCCAAAGAAATCAAAGAGTCTATTACCAATTATACATGTATATCTTAACAATTTAAGGGAAATACAGAGAAATAATGCGTACACAGGAAACTTCATATCGCAAGTACCGTAAAAGATTCGAAATCTCGCGTTCACGAGGATGGAAAACGCTGACATTTTTGCCGGAAATGTCGTAAACCTATCTTTGCACAGTTACTACCAATATCCGGCGGCTGGACATAGATAATAATTGTACGGTATCAGCGGACGATGAAAGTTAAGAGCTCCGGCCAACGCTAACAGTCTTCCGACAATTTGAGCAAACGGACTACCGATTTTTGCTCTCATCCAGTCAGCGAGCTCCGTTATTTGGAGCGACGCTATTATTGCGAGACCGAGGCTTACACTAGGCCAGATTTCCGTTGTTTCGAAATAATACCACGTTATTAAGTGCTCAGTAACACACGTCGTATCCTGCATATCTAAGATCGATAAATCATTCTTTTATGGCGAAAAACATATTCCCGACTTTACGGTAAGTAGCCTTGAGAAGAAACAAAGCGATATTTAAAAAAAAAAGTATAAAATAAACAACGAAATGTGTCGAATTACAAAAAAGTATGACGCGAAGAAAAAAGACGACAGATTAATAAATTACTTAATTTATGAGCACGAGAACAATTATTGATTGAAGCGCGCGGATCGTATGGAATTTTTCAATAGAGAAATCTCCAGACGAAATCTCCGGACTTTTTTCTCACGGAATGACATACTCGCTATACGCGGAGGATAAATACTTAGCTAGAAAAGAGATAACGACCGTATCGCCGCCACGTGACATTTCGAAATCCCGATTGCCTCGGAATTAAAAGGCGGCCATGTGAGATGCGGTGCACGTGCGAATGCAACCTCGCTCCCTGCAGTCGGCCGCGTGGAAGGAACGTAACGTATGAACAAAACTTCGGGTCTCAGGCAAGTGGAGCAAGACCCGGGATGCAAATGCGCTCTCCCGTCTCCAATCTAGCGCCGCCGAGAGATCTGTGTTGTTTCTCCCAAGAGAAAAAAAGGGAGGAAGAGAGAAAGGGAGGAGAGAAAGAGAGAGAGAGAGAGAGAGAGCGAACGAGCACGAGCGAGAGAGGACGTGGGTGTGGCCGACCGGGGATATCGACGACTGTGCAAGCTGCATCGCGCGGCTTGGCTTCTCCTGCGCTTCGTAACCCTTATACGAGGCCCGAGGCGTCGCCGTGCCACACTTACGTCGCGAATTCTCTCGCTTCATCCTAGACCATCATAACGGTCCGTGTGCTGCGTCCTTTACTCGCCGGTCGCCTCGCTCGCTCACTGCAACCGGAATCTCGCTTACTCCGCATTGTGGGCGTATGCGCGTCCGCGAGGGTCGCGGCTAATGAGCCGTCTGATAATATATCGCGTGATGTATAAAGGATGAGATATCGAGCAAAATAGAAAATGACACGTAACAGGATATTTGCGTTCCTCACGTGAGAGATACGACAGATAATTGATTTTATTTTTTTCTACAAAAATAATCTATTAGTAATTTCTATTAGTAAATTCCATTAGAAAAGATTAAAGTAGATATCATCGGATACAAACTTGATTATTAAAGATAAAAGGAAAAATATGCGATGCTTCCTTTAGCAAAACTCTTTATCTCGATGTGGATGATACAATTACGAGTATGCATCTTATTAATACTTTTGATTTTTCGCGTTCACATCTACACAGAAAAAAATGACTATCAAATCAACAATTGATTGTTTCATATATAAGCAAGAATATAAAATCTTCTTGGAAGAATTTGATAATCTTGATCAGACATAATTTGCTTACATGAAGAAACAAAATTTCTTTATGTTAGCAAATTATGTCTCTTTGAAATTATAAATACTTCCAAGATTTTATATTCTTGTTTGTATATGAAACAATGAATTGTTGATTTGATACTAATTTTTTTTTTTATGTAATACACATCTAATAAAATTATTTTATACCGTTATTTTATATAAAATCATAATAGCGCGCAAATATTGAACGTGTTTGACAAGAAAAAACGAAAGAAACTAGCCTCAATATTAGAGGAGTCGATCGTGAGCAAGGACCTCCCATTAAAACGGACCTGTCGGCGCTGTCAGCAACAAATCACCGGTCGACTGATTCTTTTGATACTCTAGACACAACCGAACATCAACCGAGCGAACTCGGGAGAGCGCATCCTTGGCGAACGTGTCAGAATAGAGCGGGGCAGAGAGACGCAGCTAGAGAAGGAGCATCGTGATTCGGCGATGCACGACCATCGGGAGAACCAGACGGAAGATCCGAACGATGACGAATGAAAAACTAGAGAAGCAAGGCGCAGCCTTCTGTAATCCAATTAGATCGGAATCTTGAGATTAATCAACGCACACGATGCCCCGCCTGGACTGTACCGACACGTTTCCTTCGAGATATATTCGTTCGCTAAGTCCGACCGTGATTGGCCGCAATCGCCCGCGCGATTATATCAACAAATCGACAACAGAAATCAACCCTTTCACAATGGGGACACCGTCGCGATACCGTTACTCCACTCCTAGCGATATTGTTTTCTAATCGAATCGCTGGATCGCGATTCCGGCGATGATTCGATTAAATTGGAAATGATATATCCAAGACTTTATTGTGGTGATATTATGTAAGCGGCGCGATCGAAATTATGATAGATTTCAAGCGATCTAGATCGTGATGTTTATCGAGGGATACCTCTGCATTTTTTATCAAATAAAAATATATTACAGAGGAATAGTATAGTGACAATTAGACCGTTGAATCGGGAGAAAATGCCTCGGTGCACAAAGCGAGCGGCGTAAAACGCGAATGTCGCGACGAAGGTTCCCATCCTCGTCTCTTTACTTTTTCAACAACCTTGGACGTGACGAAATTCAGTGAGCATAAATAACTTCTGTTGCGATCATTATGATCTATGCTAGGAAACGTTTTTTGAGATTCCACTGTGGTAATCGGTACCGCAAGAAGGTTGCACGCATAGATAATAGATTTGTTCCACACGAAACTGCTCTGTCTAAGAAATTGGCATTGCATTCTTTATTGCTAAATGTGTTACGATTATGTTAAATGTAATATATTTATTACAGATGAAAATGTAGTCTAGTTTATAAATTTTTGTACGATGAGTTGAGACGTTAAAACAACATCAATAACACAGGGCTCCGTGGTTTTTTGTTTGAAGAAAATTTAGCATTTCCTATGTACTTTTGCGCGCTGAACACGAAACCGGCAAGCAAATTGCTCCATCACGTCAGGTTTTTGAGAAAAGTATTAAAGGTGTCAAAAACGACGTTTTTTGATATATTTGTGATTTTTTTGCTAGCAAAATAAATTTTTTTTCTACTTCCGCTTACGCTATCTTAATGTGTCAACTTTTATCTTTAAAATAGATTTTTTTAACGCCATACGTTTTTTTTTACCGACTTAATCTCTGTGTAGTGTGTAGTCACGCCATGGCCAATATTTTACTGGTCGACGTGGTTTCCGTTGTTTGAATAAAAGATAGCATTTTCCATGTATTTTTGCGCGCTGAACACAAATCTGGTAAGCAAATTGCTCTATCACATCAGATTTTTGAGAAAAATGAAGTTAAATGTGTTGGTCGTGACGTACGTGACTACACAGAGATTAAGTCGGTAAAAGAAAAACGTATGGCGTTAGAAAAAAATCTATTTTAAAGGTAAAAGTTGACACTTTAAGATAGCGTAAGCGGAAGTAATAAAAAAAATTTACTTTGCTAGCAAAAAAATCACGAATATGTCAAAAAACATCGTTTTTGACACCTTTAATACTTTTCTCAAAAACCTGACGTGATGGAGTAATTTGCTTGCCGGATTCGTGTTCAGCGCACAAAAATACATAGGAAATGATAAATTTTATTCAAACAACAGAAAAGAAGTCTAAAAACGGAGCCCTGTGTAATTAAAATAATTGTCTGAAATTATTGACAAAATTAGTGCTTTTAAATTAAATGATAAATATACTTTAATGTATTAACATAGAATCTAATTAAATTGTTATAAACACGAGCTGTAATCTTTTTACCGAAACTGAAAAATTTAATAATAAATTCAGCAAATTTGTGTGAATGCATACATGAAGAGTCATACAGATATGTGATTCAGAATCAGTAGTAAAAATCCTTCGCGCAAAATACAATCTAACATGATGAAGGACGTCGAGTCATTCCAATTTAGCAAGCTAAATGTCGCATAAGCGAATAATAATTGGACGAGAGTTCGCAATTATTCGGTCGTTTTCTTTACGGATTAATTCTAGCGGGATTCATACAAATTCGATTAAAATTACACCTGCTTTGCGTGCGCAGATGCGCGTTCGTTCGCTCCAACAATTCGATAGAATGAAGCTTTTATCGGACGTAACGGCCACGTCATTACTCTGCCATTAGGAGACGTGTAAGTATGTCACTCTGATAACATCATTGCTATGCTCAAATTATGATTATCTTCTCTCCTGGCTTGATCAACCCGGTATTATTAACCCTCAATTGCTACAGTTAAATTTGGGTGGCATAACTACCATGATGGGGTCGGTTTGACCCCGATCGGTAAACGGCTTAATAGTCATTTCTGCTAACAAGTGGGAAACCAACATCGTGTGATTTGCTCATTTAATTTCGTAAAGAATAAAAGAGATTACATATAAAATATAAAATATGTATTTTATATAAGAATGTAACTTTTGACCGCTCTCTTTCTTTTCCTTACATTTTGGCGGTATCTTCTTATTATTTAGTTATTTAGAATATTAATTATTTAAAAAATACTTATAATTACTAAAAAAAATAAAATATTTTGAGAAAATAAAATATTTAACGGAACTTGTTCCAATTATCGTAGTTTTTATAATTAATATCCCTTGTTATTAACATCAGCACGGTTTGTTTGCTATCGAATTATAAGCTAATGAGAGGGTGATTTTATCTAGCATCGCGATTATCCCTTCGCCGCCTTGACAGAATGGGAACAACGCCTTTATCGAATATAACGGGCGCATTAGGCGGTTACCCTCGTAGGTCCCGACGTGACATTAACGATGTACGTACGTACGCTACCAAGTCGAACAGTTTCTGGCGTGTCGGTTAGCGACTTACCGCCCTGTTGTAATTTAACGAAACCGAGGGGATAAATCTCGCGGAAGACGCGGGCGCGAAGGCCGCTTGACCGCTCGTTGAAAGAAAGTTTTACGAGCGGCAACAACTACCCTCTCGTATGTCTGACAAGTAGCAAATTGGAAATATCTGACCTTGACTGGCATCTGGATCGCTCCCGAAGCGTAAATTTTTATTCACGAGACTTACCTGTAACAGAAAAAAACATGTAATTAATTATTAATGAATAAATGGGCGATTTATTAAAGTCTTAAATTAGATAAGTTAATGAAATTCTAAGCGATAATCTCATTAATTGTATATATATTACATATAAGTGACATAGTATACACGGAATAACGGAAATAAATTGTGCTCAAGCCCGCGGCAATGTATACACGTGCGTGCTATATATGAGTAGACGCGGTGGAATAAACTAGCCAATATCCGCGAAATTACGAGCGACAACGAAGCCAATGACTTTGTAGGCATAGCTGTCGGCAGGTTAACCGCCGATTAGAAATGCTAGTTTGCTCAAAGGAAAGAAAAGAATGTCGCTAAGGCGTAGCGAGGAAGATGGACGAACCGATAAAGATGTTTAATAGCGTGCCTCTATGCTCGTAGTCAATGTAGCACGTGACTTATAAATTTCTGCACGTTCTAACGCGGTTAATCAGAACGTGACATTAAGTCGCAATGACATAGTGAATTTAGTTTTAAAAGGATAATAAACTGTCGAGGTGCGTAATAAAGTTACTCCAGAATAGAATCCTCAATTAGTTTGGAGTTTTGTATGAAGCTCTTATATATTTTGTTTTTTTATATAAAATATCAACTTTCAAATTTTTATTTTTCTGTAAAATATCAATTTTCATATATTTATAATATACATTGTAAGATTTCGACTCTATTCAATCCAATATAGTGGCATATTAAGGACATTTTTTACAACTATGTAAATTATTGTAAAAAATATTTTTTTAAACATATTTTAGTTATAATTCTGAAGTCAAATTTATTTTATTAGACTCGTGAACAATTTATTATTTTTATTAATTAACAAGAGATTCGCACGCTCAATGTCAACATTGAGAACTAGGCAAATGCTAAACTGAGATTTATCGTTAAGTACGCAACGTTTCTCACGAATCGTAAGATATCGTAATAGCGATCAATAACCGACGAAAGAAATCTTCATTAATAGATAGGCTAACCGACGTGAGCGCTTCGCTTTTCTAATTTATGGGAGAAGAGATACGTTCGATTGCAAAGTTCGTGCTTGGGAATCCGAAGGACTCTAATTAATACGCAACGATTAAAAAAAAANAAAAAAAAAAAAAAAACAGCGTTTCTGGTTCTACGTGAGTGCCGACAGTCGACGATGAGATAAAGGCGCGCGATAAGGGCGGTCCAGGAATCGATCGCGCTGTTTAACGCTCACGTCACGATTTAGAAAATCGATATACACTGGAGATCTTCGGATTCCCGCAAAGGAGAGCCCTCGAGTCGATCAAAAGCTGACGAGCGCGGCCAATCGGACGAGTTATAATGAGGCAAGTACTCTCCGAGTCGACTCAATGAGATTATACCGATTTTGTGGAATAACAAAGTAAACTGATTCTGCCTCCGTCCGTCTCAAAGTGGAACGACCGGGACTTATCGGCGATTACCGGCTGTGGCCGGCTGTTCGTTTTACATATTTATCGCGATTCGCCAGCGCGCCGATAAATTGTCGACTCTCCTGCTTGCAATTCGGGCGAGTCGCGATCGAAGTTAGTAAAATTATACACGTAGCCGAGATTATCATACGCAGATACGAAGCGATTGAATTCAGCTATAATGCTGAACTGCCGCAGATTCTGTAGGACATAGGATCCCGTTAAGTTGTTTCCTAGAAAGAATTTAATTTAAAAGCGAGGTCTTTTAATAAATTATTTTTTCTAATTTGCAATTCTTAAGATAATTCTTAAGATCAAAGTGAATATTGTGACTACATTTGAATTTATTGTAAAAGCACAATCATATGAAATTCTTGAACATTATTACGAATTTATTCGAAATAGAATGTTTATTTTATCTTGACATTTTAAATATTAATTTTTTTATCAGCTTTATTCCATTCAATGAAAACATTAACATGTGACAAATGTTTGTTGAAAAAGATGTGAAAATCTCGAGATCCATTCTATTCTAATAAAAAAAACACGGTGACATCCTTAATTCTAAATCCTACCGAAAATTTCCACACTTTGGAATGCCAACGGCGTTTTGTCATTATATCGACTTTCATAAGTGGTAGTTTCAGGTAGCAACCGAGCGTTTAGTGAGACGATCAAAGGCCGGTTTTGGAGTCTCAGCTCAAGGCTCTTTGCAGTTCATTGATTTCTGAAGAGTTGACAAACCTGTTCGTTTTCATTCCCGCAAGATGTTAATTAGCCGCGATCTCGTTCGCGGATAAAATGAGAGATTCGTCAAATAAGTATCTTATCAAAAATAGCATAATTGACGCCGTCAAAAGAATTAAAGTGACATGAAGATGAGTTAGTATATTAACATGCAGTGAGATCGGGAATTAATGGATAAACAAGTAAATACTTGCATATTCTCTAGAAAGTAGAATACTTGGGCATTCTACTTTCTTAGGAGATAATTTTATAGGGGAGAAAGGGGTTTAATACTTAGATGCAAGTTAGCATCAATCTTTATTAAATTAATTTTAATTTAATAAACGTCATATTATTCTAATTTAACTTAGAGCTGTGTCATGTCTGAAAAAGCAATTCGGCGCGCAGTTTCGTGAATTTGAATAAGTATATAAAATCACACAAATAAAAAATAGAAAAGCACGAAGATCTAGCTAAGACCGTAGAAGGCATTCTCTCGTTTAAATTGTATTTGTATATCATCGGTCGAATATTTCTGTATAATTTTATAAATTCCACAAAAAATGTTTCTGTGCATTAGAATATATTCCTTTCTATGTAAATTGATCGCAGAAAAGTAAGTATGAAAATATTTCGTCGCGCATAGTTGTATAATTCTTCATTGTATAATTTAAGGTCAAAAAGATTACTTCTCTCGGAATTTGCAGTTTAAAAGAATAGACAATTTTAGCTTGAGGGAGTGATAGACAACAGTAATCTACCATTGACGAGATAATATAATTTGCCATGAGTACAAATAATAATAATTATTATCCGCCCGTCAAACAGTGGCTCCAGAGAGCAAACGCTCCCGAGGGCATCGCGAGAAATCTAATTAAACGAGTGCCAACGTCTGGCCCGAATACCGATGCGATCATGTGAACCAGAGTTGGCTTGGCGATCGTGCGAACGATGCAATTGCGATGATTTTGAACGCCCACTATTTTGCAAATTTCTACGAAAAAATAAAATTTTTTTATTTAAATTAATTTGGAACATTATTAAGTTTTGAAGTAGTAATCTATCTTTTATTAACGTGTAATTTTAATCTCAGTAATTTTAACAATATATATATATATATATATATTCGAAATACTTTTTGTAATTTATATTATTCATTATTAACTCTTAAAATTCACTCTATCGTTTTATCACGTATACTCCACCCAGGTATGGCATACCCAAGCCAACTTTGATTGCTTAGAACATTCATAAATATGAATATATTTTAACATTTTTTTTCAATCGAAACGTCAGACATTAAGGAATATAACGGTACCAAATAAATGTATAATATGTACTCTTATTAATAAAACAGTTAAGCAATAAAGTAAACAAAATAGAATAAAACCATTTTTTATTTAAAAAAGGTCCGAGTATGACATATCCAGAGTGGATTTTAAGAATTAATAATGTTGCTTTGTTAACTGTTATAAAGCCATTATATACAAAAATTAAATTTTTCATTAATATACGTTAAAAAAGATAACCATACAAATGGAAATTGCGAGGACGAGTATGTTTACGCACACTGGCGTTCGCGTGCAAGCAAAGTCGATCGATAATTTTTTTAACGCAACAAAAAGAGATTGCGTGTACAAAAAACGGGAGCTGTGGATCTTCCGAGGCCCATCTCAACGCGACCCGACGACCGTGCGGCAAGCATTAAACAGTAATGCGGGATAATTCACTTGACGCGGTTCAGGTATGTAGGGTAGCGATGCCATTTTATGCTCCCGCAACAGACCGCGCGGAGGGCAGCAGAAGATAGCGGTACCGCAGATCCAGTCCGTGCCGGGTAACCACACCGGGCCCATAGGAGAGGCCGAAGGTCGCATCGGACATGAACACGCCCGGGAGAGCCGGCGACCTACCTTACCTTAATCGCTGCCGCCATGCTGACGCGTGTATCTCGCAGTTATCTATCTCCTTTTCTCCTCCTCTCTCTCCTCTCCGTATATATACCCGTCGTCTCTCTTCCTCGATCAGCCTCATCCTTCGCTGCGGCGCGCGGCGCGGCGGTAAGAGATATCCCATCTCGTTTTCCAACCGCCGCAACAACGATAATTAAGTTAACTGTCTTGAAATCGGATTCGCGAGACGCGGACGAGCGAGTTGCCGCGGACGTGAGGATACGGCACACCCGGCACACGGCTGCCGGATGAGAGCTCACCGAAGGAGTCCTCTGCAAGATCTTTGGATGTAACGTCAAAGGCAAATACTGATTTTCCGAGGCACGAAGGTCGGCAACTCTCGATCCGGAGGAGGTAAAGCCGAACAAGTTGAGGAAAAGGAAAAAGAACATCTCCTCTCATTCCTCTCTTACGCAATATGCAATTTTTACAATCGATAGATATTTCTGAGCGAACTTGCCTTCTGCGAGTCTTCCTGTCAGTTGGTGCAAATTAAGCTTTATTGGTCCGCAAGCAGATTGGAGAAGTTGCCGGCATCACGTCGAGCTTCGATCGAATCATCGAGAGGAGATTATTAAACTACGTTCAATTAATCACCGGCACATGGGAAGGAATATATCACGCTTTTCGTCCAAGTGACATGCCCCCCACCCCACCCCCTCCTCGGCATGGTTATTACAAGTAAAACCCGGTTTTGGGCAAACCTGTCAGCGTGTCGTGATCAATGAGGGCTGGAAGCATCGAGATCGGATTTGAATAATTATCTCTTACTTCTTCCTCGGCTCTTCCGACAGCAATTACCGAACCGGTCATATTTCCGATACATTACGGCGCCGGCTAAGAGGGATGTGCGGATGCAAATTGCTCCGCACTCCAAATATAGATTCTCGCCTCGTGTTCGTTACGTGTGAGAAGAATCCGAGTGATTCGTCGGCGGCGAAAGAGGAGCGGAAGGGTGGACAAAAACTTAAGCTAAGGAGACGCGCGAGAGAGGATGGAAGAGTAAGGATGGCTTGGCCAAACATAAATTAGGGATAACGAGCGGACCCGCCGCTGGACCGATATCCACCCATTAAGACCGTTAACCGACAGTCAGCATAATGGCGTTCCGTTCTATGGCGGATAATTACAGACACGAGCGCACTTCCGCCGGTATCCCGTACACACTCTTTCACGCACCCCTCTCTCTCTCTCTCTCTCCTCCTCTTCGTCTCCGAATCTCGAAATATCATTCTAAATTACAGCCCGCTTACGTAATTGCCGTCTTCCATACGCGCTGATGACCGAGCTTACGATGTAGCTTACGATTCATATTAACGCGTTAGCCGTCTGATACAGTGGTAATTAATTAGCGATTACCACACATTACGGTGCCACGCATCGTCCTAATCGAACGCAGAAAAAAAATCTCAGTTTTCTTGCACGAGACCATTCGAATGATAAATCTTAGGACTAAAAACGATCTTATTAAAAGTCCTGTTCAGTCAATTTATAATAGAATCGACTAAAAGAATTTAATATTTGTTACATCTATCTATTTTATTATATATTATATATAGGTCATTTATTATTAAAGATATATGTTAAGAATATTTGTGTTACTCATGTATTTCACGTTAAATGTATAAATATGTTGTTAATTATGGAATATGTAACAATATATGAAGTATATTGCAACAAAAAAAAACAGCAGTACATAATATTTTGTATGGTACACTAGTGTAATTTGACGATATAATACTTATCATCAAAAGCTAGAGATTTTCATGATTATGAGAATGGTATTCTTCCGAAGAGCGTTAAAGCGTAGGTAGTCTTCATTAAGTCATTTGTCACGAGAGAGGCTGTGCGGCCCAACAGTTTCTACGTAATCCTCCA
Organism: Solenopsis fugax; assembly: GCA_003595255.1. Taxonomy (NCBI): domain Eukaryota; kingdom Metazoa; phylum Arthropoda; class Insecta; order Hymenoptera; family Formicidae; genus Solenopsis; species Solenopsis fugax. The sequence continues at coordinate 28,782 of QKQZ01004876.1, read as the reverse complement.
AGATGGAACACAGAGGTCGGCGTAGACGGGAAAAAGCGAGAGGAATTCTCTTTTTAGAGGTACTATATAATGCCCCCGGTCTTGGAGGGCATATCGTTCTTCATTAAACTTATCAAAGACTACGTTCTGCTGAGGTCCTTTATTGCCTTGTGCATCTAGCCTATTAGACAACCGTTAGGCGTTTCCAATGAGATTGAGTCAACTCATGGACACTACACAGATTGCGCCTTACAATTCTACACCCACAACGACATCCATGGGTATAGCAGTCCATAATAATCGTCCAACAATCGTTACTTGCAACATTTCGCCTCGAGTGATTGAGTGACGATCCAGCATATGATTACAATGAGTGTACTTTCGGTATTTCTCGTAAAAACGCAGGGTACGTTAGCTGCTTTCGATGACGCTACAGTTCCACGCCGACAATGAATTCTGCGTGAGGTCGAAGCGCGGGTCATCGCCGATAATTAAACCGTGACTGCGGGTCTCGATCGTAGCTCCGACGACTTACAAATCGCGCCGGTGAGGAGGTTCTACTTATAACTCGTTAATCAGCGTCGATGACGACCGCCGCGGTGCGATACATCGTTGGCGAGGTGTGGGCCAGTTGCATACTCTCAACATGTCCACGACACAAGAGCGAGAGAGAGAGAGAGAGAAAGAGAGAGCAGGAGTCACGTAGAACCTGAAGTGACCTGACCCGACCTCTAGGAAGGCGGCGCGACTCCGCCAAAACCAATCAAGTGTGGCTCGGAATGCCGTTTCGCTCCGAGGTCTTCGACTTCCATTCGCGGAATGAACTCGAAGACCCTTTCTCTCACTTCCCCGTCGCGTACTTGCCCGTTCTCTTCGCACCGCGCACGTTCACTCGCTCGCTCGCTCGCTCGCACGCTCGCATTGCTTCAGCAAAGCACTCGCTACATATGCACCGGGCCCTGTTCACACTCTATTTTCTCCCCACACGGGCAATTTAGCCTTAATTGAGATTCTAGCGAAGCGCGTCCTTGATGAGTTCATCTAGATCCCTCTGAATAGCCATGCCGCTACCCACGCCGCTGATACTCTACGATCAAATTATGTTCCTAGTGTGGACCGCAATTTTCTATGACAACTCATACACCGATGTCCGGAGATATGTGCAAAGAAAAGCTCGGAAGACACTCGTACGTAAAGAGTTAATGATATTCCCATCGTTATCAATAATGATTCAAATGATGTTTTACGTAGAAATGTCACCTATGAAAGAATCGCGTGTAAGCTCGTAGGCGGAAGAACGAGCCGCGAAAAGTCGGCATCCCGACGTTGTTCTCCGAGGTCGAGAGAGACGACGGGCAATTAAATAATTGGCTCATTAAAGCGGCGGTGTACTTTACGATCTCGAACACGACCGCCACACTTCCAAGAGCGTGTCCCGAAGGAAGGAATGAGAACAGCACGGTGTCGCTGGGACCCGAGGGTACGAGATAACGAGGCCATCAGGGCCCGGGGCCGCCAGACGAATCGCGAATCGCGCGTCGTCAATTAGTCAGGCGCGGCGACTTGCACGATAAATCGATGCCGGTGTGTATCTGTCGGTCGAATTTACGAAGCGGCTACGACCGCTTTTCGTACTAGCAAAATCTGATGAGTTTACTTCGGTGAACGAAGGTCACTGGTAGAAAAATAAGCGGACACACATGCTGTTGAGTAATGGAAGCAGATAAAGCAAATACGAGAAATATCTCTTAATTCCATAAATCCAACAATCAGGTCATCTGCAAACGTCGGAATAGTTTTTTTATTTAAAGTTAGCAAACGATATGTATTATTTTATATAATTTAACATCCAATTTCAGGATTAAATATGAAAAATCGAAAATCAATTACATATAAGAAATCTTAAAAACATAGTTACATACAATTTTTGTACTACATAATAGTCAATCTTTTTAATAAAAATATAACGAGATATCGTTCTCGTCTTTTAGGGATTGGATAATTTTTTGCACATTAAATTTTAGAGAGATGTAAATGTAAGTAAACTGTGCGGCGTAGGATTAGTAAAAACCATGTTTTTTTTTTAAAAAAACTTTTTTTAAATACATGTTTTTAAAAATAATTTTTACCAATCCTGGTTCAGCGTAATTTTATCTTCCTTTTAATTTCAAGTAGACATTTTATGTTAATAGAATTTTAATTAGTACTGAAAATTAAAAAGTTGTAAAAAAACATGATATTCAATAAAAATTCTACTGACAAGAGAAAAATCGAGCTTACATTGATTAAAAATTATTACACAACGTACACTGAGAGAAATCGTTTGATAGAATAATGATCAAATGAATTTTATAGTTACTGGTACCGAAAACTTAGTTACATTTAACAAAACTTTTTGTAATTTGTTGTATGAAAATAATTATTTGGTTAAGGCTACAAATTGTTTGGTCAAAATAACTATATATTTAGTAACTATCACTATAAAATTCATTTTATCACTAATCAACCAAACTTTGGTTGATTTTACCAAACATTTCTCTCAGTGTACATCAATATAACACAATATATATATATATTTTTTTTTTATATTGATATATAGATTTTATATTGATATATATTGATATATATCGATATAAGATTATAAATTACATTGTGTATATTACGCAGTATACAATATATCAGTACAGCTAACGGTATAGTATTTTTTTAACTTTTCTTTAAGCGTTCTCCATGACAATTCTTCCGCAAAATTCACGCGATACCGCGGCGAATGGGTGCACTCGTCCGCATAATCGTCACATGGATCATTAGTTCGATGCTGCTGTTAATTAATCGGTCACTCGGATAATGAAGATCGCGATATAACGGCGATGTATTGTCGAGACAGGAGCGTCACGCCCCGTACACCGTTGTGATAAAGAACACAAAACGGCGAGGAAGAGGCGAGGTCGACTTAGAACGTGCTCGCGAGCGTCCTGGGTCATTATTACGCGGGCCGTGATAATGATCGACTGATTGCGCCGTGCGGGAGTGACCCGCGGCCGCTGATCCTGGCGCCCCGGGACGTCCCGGGACCGCTATTCGCTACAGGATCACAGGATGAGACCCTGAACTTTTCGCGGAGGCGCGTGTGCGCATTACTACAAATCACTATGATTTCCTTGAAAATCGATGCACCGCCGTCGGCCGCGGCGCGGGGAAATTATCGAGAACCCCGTGTCCCGTGTGCGCTCGCGACCCGGATTGCGATCAGGCGACCGACGAGCACGTTGTCTTTACGTAAAGTCGCCTTACAGTGTAACGCTGCGACCTGACGTTAAGGAAGAAATGTAATTATACACGCGGAAGACGTCGTTTTCCCTCGTATAATATGGAGGAAACTCGTTGCGAGAGTAATGACGGAGTTTCTCCGTATGCGGAATGAGCGTGTTTAACGATTATCGTTGGATGTCACATAAAAGATGAAATCTGTCGAAATATTTCGAGTAATTAAAATCACTTTGAAAGTAGACATGTAGAAATACGATAATCTTGAATAGATGAATGATGTAATTATTTTCTCCAAATAAAATTAACAATTATAATTTTATTGATTTTTTTTATTATTTTATTATTGAAAAGTGATCGATGTACAACATTTACTCAACATTCTTTTATTAATCGAGTTTAATCCATTCTTGATTATGTTATTTCAATCGAATTGGAACGAGAGACACTATAAACTCTTCTTCATACACTGAGAGAAATGTTTGGTAAAATCAACTAACGTTTTGGTTGAATAGTGATCAAATGAATTATATAGTTATAATTACTAAATATATAGTTGTTTTGACCAAACAATTTGTAGCCTTAATCAAATAATTATTTTCATACAAAAAATTACAAAAAGTTTTGTTGAATGTTACTAAGTTATTGGTAACAGTAACTACAAAATTCATTTGATCACTATTCAACCAAACGTTAGTTGATCTTACCAAACGATTTCTCTCAGTGTAACTTGATATTAAAAGTATATTTTCAAAAGTAATTTTCCAGATGGTCAGCTTTCTCTCGAAAAATCTCGACTTCGAAGCACCTTTCTTCTCGCATAGTTCTTTCTAAACGGAAGAACGCAAAATATTCAATTTATGAAACATACCAGTGGTACGTCCCGAAGAAGAGAGCTTCGTCAAGAATCTCTTTTCCTTCTTTCTCTGTTTTGGTCCGCGCGCGACCCCCGGAGGGCATGATTTATGACGAGTCCGGCTAATTACCATGAGGCCGGCCCGAATACACAAGGAGATATCACAGATATTGATTCAATTATCGAGATTAATAGCCGCGGGATTGTGACGACGGTGGAGACCCAATGATTTATCACGGAGGCAAATGCAAGGAACGACCACCGCCGTCCGCGTCGTCGCCGCGAAGGAATATCCCGCGAACGGCACCAGTTGAAACCACGAGGTTATCCTGGACCCGGCTAAACGTGTCAACGGGCGAGGGCCTGATTTACTCTCGTTCGGGCCGAGAGTCGTGACTAATCTCCGCGATCGAGTAACCGTGAGACTCACGACGACGCGGCGGCGACGGCGGCGGTGCAACGTCGCGTCTTAGGAAGGCGATAGATAATCGAGATAAAAGACTCTCAGGTAGCGGCCGGTTGAGAGTCGTCAATAAGATCCGTTCAACTCACCGAGAGTGCGTCGGCGAAAGTGAAAAAGATTCGCATCAAAGAAGTCGTCTCTCTGCGAAGATTAGGTTTTTGTGGCCAATAGTGGATAAGCGAAGTTCATAAGAGCGATATTAACCATAAAACTATAAGTACTTTGCTCGAGATGAAAGGGGGCATCATAAAATTATACTGTGAGCCCTCGTACTATCTCTTATTACGAGGCTTTAAAATGTCTGATTAATGATGGCAGTGTGTGTAAAATGTGCGCACATGTATGTACAAACAATGCGTAAAATAACTGCAAAATTAAATATTGAAGTGCGCTCATTTACAATATAAAATCATGGAAAAAACAGATTGGGTGATTCGATAAAACTATAGCTCAAACTATGCTGCGCGAGTTTGACATTTATAATTAGGGAGATTTGATAGTTCAACATAGAAATTATATCTGATAACAATGAGTGAATTGTTAAAGCAACTAATTCTTTGTTACAGTGAAAATCTAACGTAGTCAAGTTTTCTTCATTACAACAGCAAAAGTTATGCGCCATCTTAGCTAGCATATTTTGTTAAAACTTTTAATTTATAATCGATTGATTTTCACAGAAAGTTGTCTTGCTGTATTAACAAATTTGCTGTAATATTTTAGCGAATATGCTTTATTATAATCGCTAATTTTATTCAGCTGTGAAACTTTATTACTTTAACATAGAAAACTGACCCCTATCTGTATATTAGGCTGTATTAATCTGCTGAATCAATGACGTTCTTAGCTGTTTTAACAAATCTTTTTCCGTGATTTTTCCTCATATTTTTTAATATTTTTTCTAATTATTTCTCATTACATACTATTCACACACTCGTATTGATGTTCCTAATTTTATATCTGGAATAACACATATACACACATTCTAATTATAATACTAATTAAAATAATCTGTATGTAGTTTTTTAATTCTAAAACAAAAATTATATTTTTTATTAATAAGATTCTGAAATAAATTGAAAAGTTGCACGCGATGCATATGTAACAGGGGATATTTTAAGACTGCTCAAAAGAAAGATCATTATTGTTACGAAGATAACGAATATGGAATTAGCATAAGAAATTAAATAGATAATTTCTCGGATAATTTCGAAACGATTGCCATACCAATTATGGCTCGTGAATTAATTGCTCTTTCATTTCTTGCTGCGGAAGAAGTATGCCTCGTTCGAGAAGTCCACACGATAGGGGACAGTATTCGAGATCGAAGAAATGGGAAAAAATGGAAGTAGTCGAGAGTGTGGGAAATGAGAGAGAAACGGGCCATCAAGGCAAAAAGTAATTAGAGCTACGGTAATGAGGATTTAGTTTTTTCTCGCACGTCATCTCGGCGGTTAGTGCTTTTTCTCATTAGTGCAAGTACACCGCTCTTTGCCGGTCGGATTTAATTCTTTCGTCCATGATACACGACGTTGTATCTCGAGTGTCATTTATAATCGTGAGACTCATGCGTCATCAATTGTGTGATAACAGAATCCGATCAAAAGTATCGTAATTTTCAATGTTAAACGAAATTTACAGACCTGCTATTTTTCCCAAAAGCAACTTTCTAATTCACTCTCTAATTTATTCACTTTCTTCAGGTTGTTTCTAATAAAATCCTTTTACTGCATTGAGTTTAGGTTCTCATCGTTAAAGATATTTTTCTTACAACTCGATTGAACAAAGTATCTTTCTTACTTTTATTTAAAAATTGCTGATTTTTATTCAATCTTGCAAAACCTTGCAACCGAATTTTCTTCTCGCAGCCATGATGTAGGACAAACGGACATTGCTTCGCGGGACGATGTTGAGATAGACCAAATTGCCGTACGAGTGAATAACTATGGCAAGACTCTTCGGGATCCAATTCAAATTTAACTCGTGATCACCGCGGTTCAGGCAACGTGTAATAATCTACGATTTCGAAGGGAGCACCGTGCAAGAAAGAGCCCCATTGTCTTTGCAAAATTATCATGACACCCTCGGGGCGCACGATCGCTCGTCTACGAAACGAGCACCTTCGACTTTCGATCAACAGCAACGATCGTTTCTGGGCCCGCAGAGCCATGACTATCGAACGGTAATGAAGCAAACTTTATTTTCTCGATACTTTTCACCGGTTCAGTCGCGTTTATTAAATTTTCTAAACAAATAATTTTATAATATAATAGCAATCGTTAATTCTTAAATATTTAAATCAAGCCTTCAACAAAAATACAATTTGTCTAGAATTCGATAATTTAATATATGTCATTATTGCTTACAAAGATACACTGAGACAAAAATTATAGTGGTGGCAACTATAAGGGGACAACCACACAAATTTTGTTAATATAATTATAATATATAGTTAAGTGGACTATATTATAGTTATTGCAACTAAGTTTATGGTTAAGAAAACTAATAAAAAATAGTTGTAATTACTATATTATGTAGTATACTACAACTATTTTTTATTAGTTCTTTTAACCATTAACTTGGTTGCAATAACTACAACATAGTTCATTTAACTATATATTATAATTATATTAACAAAATTTGTATGGTTGTCCCCTTATAGTTGCCACTACTACAATTTTTTCTCTTAGTGTACATATTTATACACTGATCGAAAAAAAATCAGTTGAAATTTCTATTTAAAATAATATTGTCAATCTTTCTGTAAGAATTCACAAATTAATGACTACATTGATAGTTTAGAAATGTAGAAATGTAGAAATGTTTCGGCATAACAATAGCTAAATGTGCCTCTTTTCGTTTCGCACGCTTATTACGTTGTAACGCATAATCGAGGGTGAGATTGTTGTCCGAGGAATTCGTGGGATTTTCGACAGTTGGCAGTTTGCGCACGTTCGTGCGCATACTTCTCTTTTTTTTTATGCAGTTACATTTGGGCAGCCGGTCGACTGCATGCGAGAAGAATATTGGCCGATCATGTGACAGCTGGAAGATGCGTTGCGTGCGAGCGTACGACAATGTAACAATGTGCACGACGGAAAAAAAGCGAGCTGGGGAACTGTATCTAGATTGTTGTGTGCGTTGTGTACGTATGTGCTGACAAATATGAATGCCGATATAATGGTAACAGGTTTACGACGTTCAAATATAATTCGTGCCTGCTGAAAACTTGTGTGGCTTTAGTTTGATTTAAATATATATTATAATGAGACGATCTGACACGCTTTTTAAATTAGAAATATACATTCGCGGATATTTCGGAACCGGTTAAAGCTTTGCGGATCAGATTATTCTTAAAGTATATTTATATCAAAATTAAGTACCTTTCGCAATCTAGATAAGGTGCAACGTGCATGTCGAACGTAGTGAACGCGTCGTAATTTCTATCTGGCTGTTAATCGCGACTTTTAAAATCCCCATTGTCCGTCGTCGTTTTGTGCCGATACGCACTTTGATTCGCGAATGCATCAAGATACGCGTTGCCAAATTGATTCGTCGTACGTCGCGTGACAACAAACACAAGGACGCGCGATGCATCGTGAAATTAATGGCGCCGTAAGCCGCTTGGAGCCGCGACTTTTTCTTTTAATTTCGAGATCATCAGGTGTCAAGAGCGATAACTTCCTGGCCGCACACTTGCGTGATATCTCGCGAGCTTGCCCGGTCACCTCTTCCTTTCTATTTAACGGTATATCGAGAAGGACCTGAGAGAAGGAATGATCGCGATAGTATCCCTTCGAATTCTTCGCTGGCAGGAAAAAAAAAGGAGAATCGGGTAGCCCTTTGCAACAAACGCTCAATAATTTTAACGAGTCACCGAGCCGGACAGTACGGTTCGACTTTAATTGGCACCCGAATATTTGCATGGCTCCTCGTTTTTTCTCTCGGAACCCTATCCTATTCTTTTTGCTCTCTTATCATCGCAACATTCCACTTCATCAAGATGCAAAGCCGATTACAATGCAAAGCATTTATTAATTTTTAATAATAATTAGCACTTTAAACAAAAATCAGAAACGAAGCACTTGTCTCCGTCAACACATTTATCTAAAAGAGATTTTTTATCTTTCGACTCTTTATAGCTGGAACCTTCTCAATAATAAATAATCGAAATATTTCTCAAAAGAGATATATGCCACACGCAGTTTCCGATATTTTCAATCAAGATTCGGAGAATGCCATTTTTAATATTTACATAATGCCCGATTTCTTCGATTCAAAGGTTCACGCACATGGAGTGACTTATCGGTATCCTACGTGCTTGCGTATTAAATTAAGTATATATGCAACCAGCGTGCGCGCTGCATATATTCATGCCGACTTCCATCGCTATCGGAGTATCAATTTCGAATAGGCTCGATGCATCTGACCGGTTCCCTATCTCTACCTCTCTCTCTCTCTCGGGTTCCGCAGGGGCTTCCACGGCTAGTTTTCTCGGGGTCACGAGGGAGTAAATAAATTCAGCGAATAATTCCGTTGGGTAGAGCTTCCCTGGTGACCGGTATGGGCGTGTTAGCATCGGGGCTATTCAAGCGAGTCTGCGGTAGCCTCGGGACATCACGAGCAGAAAAGCACGCTCTTTCCTTCGCCTCTCCTTCTCGGTTCGCCTCCTCCTCCTCCTCCTCCTCCTTCCAACGTATCTTACCTCCCTTACTTCCCATCGTATCTTACTCCCCGTCTTCCTCTTCGTTTTAGTCAGGTACGTTCTTCATACGTTTCTCATCTCGGTTCTACACAGAGACCTTTCTTGCGCGAATCGGACTTCGTGCGAGATTCTAAAGCGATATTTCCGCGTTGATAAAACTTTGCCTTTTATCTAAACGTTGCGAAAATTTCGCTGCAGCTGCGAGAATAAAATTCTATTCTGAATTTACTTTATCTCTATAAACCGATTACCTGCTTTAATCAGATTTAACATTTAATTTGTGAAAGTTAATGTTAATAAAATTGGAAATCAGTAATTATAAAAAAAAGGTCTGTACATTTACAAATAAGTATAGAAAAATGTCGCCAAAAATAAGAAAATATTGTTATACAATTTCTTTTATGAATTTCTTATTGCTTCATAAGTTTTTTACATCGAATAAGTACAGTAAACTATGCGTTCTAATCCTTCGATTTACAATATTTGATACTCGCACCTTTGATCCTAAGATCGCGTGATACTGCTTTTGCGGCAATCGCATGAATGTTCATCATGCAGAACGGTGCACAGCCTTAATGCCATATTTATACGTGCGAGTCAGATCATATCTCGGCGATCGCACTTCATTACTGTGGACGTATTTCGTGAAACTAGAATCTCATAGTTCTGACGTATAATCGTTAATCCGCGCTCGTAAACGATCGATGACCTCGGATCGATGACGGTCTACACAAGAGAAGACTTTCAAAATCATGTGAACGACCAATTTAATCGAATGAATTTTTATGAATAGCGAAATATCCACTTACGAGAATTTCGTGTATTTTTATAATTCTTTGCAATTAAAAAGCAGCCATTAAAAGATTTGTAAAATTGTGAGAAATTATTAATACAAAATTCCGAAAATGTATACAAATATGTGCATTCATTATACTAACAATTTTATTTTTTTCTAAATTTCTGAAAGTATAAAATTGCGAAAAATTAACTTTTGAAATTTAAAGAACAGCAGTGATTAAAATAATTAACATCACAGAATTAGAAAAAAGAAGGAAGATGTAATCACAGAATTAGAAAAAAGAAGGAAGATTTATCATTAAAAATGAAAGACAGAAAAAAAACGAAGATCAGAATCTTGGGACAGAGAATTTTGTACAGTCTTTTACTTAAAAAACGGTGTTATTTCTTTCTTGTTGCATCAATCGTCTCATTAATAATCGTTTTATTAAACCGATCTAAATAAGTTGGCCATACCCGCTATCTCGCTCCTGGCAATAATGCAACAGATGATTCGTGTATTCGTATACAATACAACGGAGCTAAAGCGCGATCGCCCTAAATTTTAAATTACCTTTTGATCGGTGCTTTCAACTGGTTAGCCAACTAACCCAAAATTGTTTAACTGAAGGATACCGAAGGTTAAATGTAATTGGAGAAAGTACTGGATATGTCCAACGGCAATAGCCATATTATTCAGATATACATATTCATATTTTAACGTAAGTGTTAATGTATATTGATTTCGTTTAAATCATTTCTACCGATTGTATTTAATTTATTAAACTTACTATTATTTATCCTTGCGTTATTAAGACTGTAAACAAATAAATTTTAAATTATGTTAAATTTATTTTAATGTATTGCATAGATTTTTTAAGTTAAGAAATATTCGTTATAAATATTCGTCTTAGTTTCTTGACTTTCATCGTGCGAAATTTATCCTACTTTCTGCACACGTGTGTTAAAGCAGAAACGAATCGATCGAGAGAATTCCTTTCCACGCGCCGGAGTTTGTCCACGCACGCTCCCAAATGAGCAAGAGTAACAAAATAAAGAACCGATATTATAATTCATTGAGTCGCAGAGGCTTACAATTATAGTTCTCGCGCGGAAGTGAGATCGAGAAATATAAAGGAGATAAAGGCTTAATGCCGCAGTACGCCGACAAAAGCGTCCCTAATCTCGCTTTACCCCCAACCCTCGTGTACCAGCGGTATCATCTTTTTTTTTAGCAGGTCACGTATCTCCCTTATTGCGGCACGTCCGAAGGAACCGGTGCATAGGTGACTGCTCGATTATATACCGGTTTACCTGGCTCGTACCGGCGCGGCGCGGCGTCCGGAAGGGAGACAAGGAGATCTCTGCTTTCCAGCATATTATCGCGCCAACATCTCCCGCGATTATTATTCTTACTCGCGGTGAAGGTCAATTTCTCTCGTCGAGTACGCAGTGCGCTGTATCGTCATACGATAAGAGATGTACGGAGATGAATATAATAATAACATAATGGATCTCATAATACATAAGTATACGCACATATATTTGTTATGTGAACTATTGCATAAACCAGTAACAAAGAAGAATGAGAAAATTATACGATTTCTATTAATATTAATATTAATTTAACCGGCGGTCTGTATTTTCTTACGTAATTATTACTAATTATGAAAAGATATATATAATAGAGTCACAGAATTTTTCTAAAAAGAAATACAGCTTGCAAAAGACGTCCCTACTCTCCGTGACGAGATTCTTAATGATTGTTGCACAACTCGTCGCGACAAAATGGCTGGTAACCGATGTAACGTTCTAGAACACATGATAATATACTGAAACCGTGCACTTTGTTTTTCCAAGAAATAATTCCGCGCGCAAAAGAAGACGCGTAACACGAGAAATGAAACGAGAGACAAGAACGATGGAAAGGAAAAAATGGAATCAGGTACCTTAATGCGATTACGACATTAACGAAGGATTCGGTAACGATGGCCACCGAAGACGAAACCAGATATTTCGTAATGTTTTCCTCGAAAAAGACATTCTCCAAATTCTCCTTGAGACATCGAATTCTCATGATGATACTAAATTCTAATTTGTGCGATATTTCACATCCGAATATACGACATTTATCGCTCTTAAAAATTCTAATGGAATAGGGCATTGCAAAAAGCTTACAGAAATGAATAGTTCCCTCTACAAGAAATATATTGATGCAATCGATTTTACATCGCAGAAATTAAACAGATTTATTCTTCGACGAGTCACTGAACTGATAATGGCCTGCTATTACTGAAGAAAAATGAAGCAATAATTAATGTTCGCGATTAATTTGTTTGAAACACGACAAAATATTGTAAGTATCCTACCCTGGTCCATTTTATCACTCTTTCGAGATCTTTTTTGATAGATCTTTCGAAAAAAGAATGTTTGACGCAAGATATATTCTTTTTGCGTTAACGAAAATAATATTCGTCTGAGAGAATTATACCGGTTTCAATTTCTGAGCAGCAACAATGCGAGCCGATTCGATCCGGTCGGCGTGCAAGCGCAAGATGCTATCGATGACCAGGTACACCCTTTATACACGATGTGGTGGCTCATTAAAAGTCCGCCTCTTGTGGACGAGAAGACGGGGAGGGACAGAGAATCGCAGCCGACTTGTTCGTTATCTGCCGTGTTTTGCTCGTGTCAGAACGAACTCACGGTGTGTCGTCGACGTGTGTCGTCCGGCATGTGGATCGGGCAGGCGTCAACTTAATGGGTCGACTCCGGCAGCAAACAGAGGAACGATCGGCCTCGGATAGATATGAAGTATGGGGGATCGATCCTGTCACTGGGCGTCGGGAACGAGTCCTCCTGGTCGTTTTCGTGGTCGTGTTCGCCGGTTCGAATATTTTCGCGGCGAGTATCTCTAAGCCGCGAAATTGATACTTCGAAGACATTGGGTAACGATTCGGAGATGTGTCTTGATGCGTCAAACACGTTGCCAGACGCGTCATCAGAGTAACATTGACAAGATGCTTGCGCGAATAAGGAACGTTTAAATTAAAAGATTATGATCTTTTTTTAGACTTCTGCATAACGCGTTCTGTGACAAGCAAAAAAGATTAACAGTCTCGCGAGTTTCAGAAAATAATTATAATCGAGGATTTACTTACACAGAAAAAAATGAGTATCAAATCAACAATTCATTGTTTCATATATGAGCAAGAATATAAAATATTCTTGGAAGAATTTGATAATCTTAATCAGACATAATTTACTTACGTGAAGAGAAAAATTTTCTCCATGTAAGCAAATTATGTCTGTTTAAGATTATAAATTCTTCTAAGAAGATTTTATATTCTTGCTTATATATGAAACAATGAATTGTTGATTTGATATTAATTTTTTTTCTGTGTATGTAAAAAAAAGAAATCTGATAAAATTCTGACGCTACGAACTAGAGACCGTCAATCGCGCAATTTAACGCGGAATATAATTTAATAAAAAAAAACCTCCGATATAATTTAGAGAATTGTGATCTTTTACTTCACCTAATCAGAAAACGATTTTCAGCAATCCGACTGCCGAGCGGATCGCTTCGATTTTCGCGTTTACGACTCGCGATAACTGACCATTCATCGCGGGATTACGGCTTGAAGAAAGCATAATTGAAGGTGCTAATTCCCGAGCCGCGCGCCCGCAACCACAATAGCTTGAATTACGCGAGGGAACGCTCGATAAGCGTGTGATGGAAGACGATGGTAACGGCAGCCGGAGAATCCGGGAAAGAAGGAGAGAGAGAGAGAGAGAGAGAGAGAGAGAGAGAGAGAGAGAGAGAGAGAGAGAGAGAGAGAGAGAGAGAGAGAGAGAGAGAGAGAGAGAGAGAGAGAGAGAGAGAGAGAGAGAGAGAGAGAGAGAGAGAGAGAGAGAGAGAGAGAGAGAGAGAGAGAGAGAGAGAGAGAGAGAGAGAGAGAGAGAGAGAGAGAGAGAGAGAGAGAGAGAGAGAGAGAGAGAGAGAGAGAGAGAGAGAGAGAGAGAGAGAGAGAGAGAGAGAGAGAGAGAGAGAGAGAGAGAGAGAGAGAGAGAGAGAGAGAGAGAGAGAGAGAGAGAGAGAGAGAGAGAGAGAGAGAGAGAGAGAGAGAGAGAGAGAGAGAGAGAGAGAGAGAGAGAGAGAGAGAGAGAGAGAGAGAGAGAGAGAGAGAGAGAGAGAGAGAGAGAGAGAGAGAGAGAGGACGCACGCTGACGTAACACGCGGCGTTGCGAGTGCGTGCGAGGAACAGGTGCGCGGGATAATAGGTAATGCGGCGAGGAGCAATGAGCTTCCGGTGCATCCTCCACGGCCATTGAAATGGGGATGCAATTAAGTGTCTTTGAGAGGCCTTTAAATCAATGCAACGCGTCCTCCTCTCAATCCGCCTGCGCACGGAAACAGCTGCGAGTTCCTTTTCCTCTTTTCTTTCTTAATCCTCTCCTCTCTTCCTCCACATTTATACAAGTCGCAATTGTTAATACTGCTCCCTAATCTTCCGTATTACGTAATCGTGTCTTCTTTAAGAACGTTTATCCCCATTCTTACCGCATGACGATTAACGATGAATGCGATCGTTTAATTTTAAATCTCATTATTGTAATATGAGTCATACCTATACATTCATGCTACCACGTCGAAAGTTAATTATATACTTGATTTTACTGAATTAATTCTATTTTTCCCCTTGACCGTCTTAGCTTTTCTAAGCGCGATTAAAGTGAAAAAAATATTCATCTCAAATTAAAGTGTTTATACTTAAAAAATTTACTATCTTCACGAGGATGCGTGAAGTTAATAAACTAATGATCCTGCCGTTTTACAATGCATCAAATCGTCCAAGTGAGATATAGCGAACTGGAATCCTGTACGGGGGTCTATTTATGTCGGGATACCCAGAAGAGATAGGACAGGAATGTCGCCCGGTTCACATGTCGATTCTGGCTCCGTTCGCTCGTAGTTTCTCGAAAGCTACTCTCGTTACTCGCTGAAGTCATAGCATTGTGATATCACCAACTAGAGGATTTTGTATTAATAAATTTTTATATACTTTTTTGCATTTTAAGAACAGCGTACATTGTTCAATTTAAAATTAAATATTATGATAATAAAAATAATGCAAGTGAATTCGAGTATTTTGGATTATTCATTTTAATTTATTTAGGAGCTTATTTTCTTCATATTAATTTTATCAAGATGCAGATAAAAATCTCCGGCGAAGCGGAAGCAAACGGCTCATGGAAAAGCCGTGTTCGTTATTCTCCAACCAAAAGGATACTCGATCGAGAGGTCGAAGCGTCGGGGCACAGATTATCGACCACGAAATCTGCATAGGCAAAAGTCGTGAACCATTAAAGTCGTCGACTTAAAGGCAATTTTATGGCGTCCATAAACCATTACAATCTCGCGTAGCGTTAGTATTACGCAAGGATCAGGATCAGGATCAGGATCGCAGGATGCAGTGTACTCAATGTACAGCAGGTGCCCCCCGACAAAATAAATGTAGCTCCGCTTTTTATTTGTTTCTTCAAAGTGAAGAGTAACGCGAGATACTGTTGCACAATTCGATAAATCTACCGTTCGGTTTCGCGGTGATGTTTGTATAAAGATATAAGATAGTAAAATATGAAGGACTTCTGCCGAGTGAACTATTTCACTCTACAATACGATTTATCAATCAGTTTTCGTAAGCTACATTTAAACGTAACGTTTGAGTTAAGATTTTATTAAGAGGGTTTAATATAAAAAATAAAAGAATTATAAAAAAAAATGATAATCAGAAAAACAAGATCAACTCCAAATCAATTGAGGCATCCTGCCGACCCTGCTCCTTCGTTTTTCAAAAATAGATTTTATAAAATATTGTCGATGCAGCAGATGCAATCAACATTCCAATCTCCGTTTTACGAGTATCTTCTCTCTTTCATTCAATGATGCGAATTGTAAAATGTTAGAATAAAAAATAACGCGTGAAATAAAAACGATAAATATTGAAAAAGTCGTATTACAGATGTAAATCGAATATAGACATATTATGTTATATGTGTAAGATTTTGTAGATATTTATATATACGAGATTATACGAAATTTTATTATCAATTAATAAACCTTCCCCCTAGATACATTTTCTCTGTAAAGTTTATGAGGCTGGTGCATCCTACAGCGAGAACAACGAAAGATGCGAGCTTTTTTCCGATCCGAGGAATCTAAAGGATTTTACGATCGCGACCTATCGTAAACTCGTACCAATGAACGAAACAGAATAAATAATATCACCGAGCGAGCCACGCGCGATCGTCCGGCAACGACGTACATTAAGGATGAATAGATAAACCCGATCTCTCGTACGCGACAGTTCTTCGGCGGAGACTGCGGAGAGAGACCGCGCGGATCGTAAAGTGTCCCGTTAATGGGAAATACGCGCGACAGTTTGCAGGAAGATCGGCTCGACGGAACTACTGTGAATTATGGTGAGCACGATATAAACGTTCCGCGGAATCAGCGCGACGATTCTATGGACGTACGGAGAACGTCCACCCGGACGCGACCACCTGCGGAGCGAACGGTTAGTTCGATAAGAAAATATCTCTGCTTTCGGAATGTAATGAAACGTTTAGAAATGAAATCGAGTCTACGGACTTAAATGGAGCTCACTAATAAAATTGCATATGAATGCTGGACAAGTGGCACTCAAAGTATGCTTTGAAATCAGGCAACGGCATTCAATGAAACATATTTTGTTAATTTTATGCGCGTTTTCAATACCGCTAACAATATACGTACATATATTCGTTAATTTTACTTCGATTTAAGGATCGGACATACAATCCTTGCAAAAAATTTGGAAATTTGTTAATATTAACACTTTAAACAAATTATATGAAAGTTATGTGAATAAAATTATATTTTTAATTACATATTTTTATACATTATTTCCTCTATTATTAAAAGTTAAATTATTTTTTAAAACATTCAAAAAATCTCAATTTTTTGTGTAAGTACTTTAAATATTTAAGATAATTTATACAAAGTTTTATTGTGATTGTCTATTTAGTTATTTAGTTATTTTGTAAATAAATAAATAAATAAATGTTTTACAAAATTGATCTCTGCATCGCAATGTAACTTTACATAAATCATCTTAAATATTTAAAGTGCTTAAATAAAAATTAAGATTTTTTAAATTATTTCTTATTTCATTTTTTCATTATTAATTTATATTTTCATTAGAACACATGTCTACTTCTTATTAAAATAATATTTTATCCAGATAGAAAATTTTTTCTACTACTTTCTTTCAAATGTAATATAAAGCAACCTGTAATTTTTTAATAATATATGCTTAATGTTTTGGAAATGTCTAAGTATCTCTTCGTTACAGTAAAATACTGTAAAAAAATCGAATTCTTAACAAAAATATGTTGGAAATTCCTCATATGTTAATATTACACATGGTACTTAATACACTAAAATTGAATTTATATTAAATATCTCTAAGAATAAAGACCAACTGTGCCATCGTAAAAAATTAACCGCTTTTGAAGTGCCGTAACAAACGAGGATTTATCGCAGGGTTCTAGCGGAAATAATGGCGGCGCCAAGGTTTATCGTTTACCACCCGAGAAACCGACAAAACTCAAGCTACGTATAATTTAATAAAGAAATCAGTGTCGTCACGATTTTGGCTGCGAATCGCGTGCAGTCATCGTGAAAAATATCTGCCCGCAAATCGGATCGGAAGCGCAGCGAAAGAAGACGCGCGAAAAAGTTGCGGAGGGAACCAACGAGCGGACAGCCGACCGCATGCGGGGAGAAGAAGAAGTAAGAAAGATTCGCAGCAGAAATCGAATATCGTCGTTATCGCCATTCTCGAGCAGTGCCGGCTTGAAGGAGATGCAACCGCACCGAGTTATGTATTCGAGAAGTCCCCATGCAAGTTTTCTCATAAGTCTAATAACAGAAAAAGAAATGTACTTAAATTGTTTCAACACAATTTTCCGAGTCTGAGATCAATCTCCCGACAATCGACCCTTGAGAAGATGCGGATTTACGTTTCCAGGAAATAGCACTTAGAAGAGGAGGCGATACGGTAAAGCCGTCGCTGCAGGTGTCAACTTTTTTTGCGGACTTGCGAGAGAAACCGGTAGACGTTCGGTTTTTTGCCACTAAGCGGGATTATCGAAATAATGCGAAATCGATTCTCGCACGCTCGCGGGATACGAGCGCGTGTATGCGATTGCAAGTATAAGAACGGCGAAGGGACGAGAGCGTTTGCACGCGAATGGCCATTTTAATTTCACCGTGCGAATGTTTCTCTATGCGACCTCGCGATTGCGTTTTCTTGATTACGCTTAAAAAAATTCTTGATTACGCTTCGCATAACGCACGCTAAGAACCATCAAGAATAAGCGCAAAGTATGCGTAAAAATTACCCGGCTATTCGGTACTTTCCGCGGTAATAACGATTATCCCTGGTGCAATTTCCTGCCAGCGTCTCTGCCAGTCGTGATAATAAAACAACCACGATAAATCGGAGCAGTTAGCAATAACGAGGGACGTGAAACAGTTCACGTCACGATCGCAAATTGCGCGCGCGGTCCATCGAATCTGGAGTTACAACTCATGCTAGTCAATTACGCACAATTTGAACTTACAGTTCCTATGCGAAGTCCAAACATGTAGAGAGAAACGACTTTTTACGACCAAAAAGATCATTGAGACTTACCTGAAACAGAAAAAAATATAAAGGTTAGTGGGCAAGATAAAAGTTACTTACTTAAAATCAAGATTATTAATAACAGAATTCTAAAACAATTTTTCGCAAGAGTAAATACAATTTTAATTTTATATATGTAAGTTCAATATTCATTTTTAAAAATTATACACTGAGAAAAATCGTTTGGTAGAATAGTGATCAAATGAATTTTATAGTTACTGGTACCAACTTAGTTACATTTAACAAAACTTTTTTGTAATTTGTTGTGAAAATAATTATTTGGTTAAGGCTACAAATTGTTTGGTCAAAACAACTATATATTTAGTAACTATCACTATAAAATTTATTTGATCGCTACTCAACCAAACTTTGATTGATTTTACTAAACATTTTTCTCAGTGTATTTGCCTTTATGCAAATCTATTCTTGAGGGAAAAATCATATAATGAAGCACGATAAATTCCGAAAAATGCATTTGTATCATCAAAAAGCTCGCTTTGCGATTTTCAACAATCGAATTGAATCAACGAATTGTTTATGGACTTAGAGCTTAACTTGATGAAACGCATATCTCTTTTTTTCTTTTTCATTCTGATTCATTAAGAGTAGCTTTATAGTCTTGAGTACAGTTTCGCCTCGTTATAGCGGTGCACCGTTGTCTCGTCTATCAATTGCGGAGCCAGCATCCTAAAGTGGGATCTAGTTATGCTGACCGAATATCTCTTCAGCCATGATTGCTCGACTCGAAGATTAAACTGTTCTTCAGAGCGATGATATACACATGATAAATAAATAAAGTGAATTGTGAATTGTAGAAAATTATGTGTACTAATAATAAATTTTTTCCGCTACGTAACTGTATGTATGATATCTCTGTACAATAATTAATTTCTTTTGACACCACGTTTTTTAGAAGCTGTAAAAATATTTCAAGCGGAAGAAAAGTTTATCATGAAATGAAAATCTTTCCAATGTGTCAAATCCTCTTTAACATTTACACATCCATTAAGATCCCTTCTGATAAAAAAGACAAGTTGTTATGGTGCCAAAAAATGAAAACAGATTGATATCAAAGTGAAGACTAACCCAGGAGCTAATCATCGGAAGAAAATCATCCCTACTCTTCCGTAAAAAATAACCTATTAAGAGGAGGCACTTATGCGTACATGAGACGAATCTCATGCATTATTAACGTTCCACCGGGCACATTAGCGAATCGTACAGAAACGTGTTCGATTTTAGGGCCGTCGTCTTCAGCCTAAAAGTTCCACGAAATCCTCCTTGGAGCAACGTCCTTTTTTGGCGGCAACTGGCTCCTTATTTACGTGAAAGAGTCGCATTTAAACGACCTCAGGGCAACATTCCCGATCGCACCAGAATATTCTTTGTCCTCATGAGTTGCGAGCGGAGAAAGAAGAGAGAGAAGATGTACTGAGACCACAAGTTGCACTTAGCACATAAGTGTGTGAGTGTTTATACGTATACGTATACAGAATAAACATATGTAGAAATTTGATTGTAAATGTGATTTTGATACCATTCTTTTTGTACAATTAAATTTATTTAATTTTTACGTGATGAAAATATTGATGATCTTTGAATACCAAAAAACAAACTCGAACTTTCTGTGAAATTGGTTGTTTTTTTCAATGATTTACGAAGAAAACATAGAGAGACTAATAAATCTTATTTCATCTATAAAATTGTTAGACTCTCGAAATTGTCAAAGTTGAATTGTATAGGGCTAATAAGAGCGGTTACTCTCATTAACCCTATACAATTCAACTTTGACTTATTTCATCTATTAAAAGTTATATAAACTATATGTAAAGTCAAATATAATTATAAATATATTGTACAATTTAGATTTAAATCTCGGTAGAATAGAAATAATTTCTAGTTTTCACGAAACTTTTCGGTATTTGCCGAATATATTTTGTGTATCACTAAAAGTAAAATGAATTGCTGTCACATATACGGTGGTGCAAATTCGCGATCGAGATACGCGACGAGAAAACGAAGTACACCATTGCGTCCTGGTATTTGCATTTTAAATACGACATCTCTGTGGGGAGCTCGAGACGACAAATGGACCGCTCACGACGAGTCTTCCTGATTTCTTCACTTCGCCCACCGCAGTTGCGTTTGCTCGTAGCTTCCTCACCGACACCGATTAACCTCCTCTCACTGATTTCCAACGCGGGATTTAACGACCGGTGGTTTTCAGCATCATCGCGGGTGGTGGCTTTTTAACGCAACGCTTAAAAGGCGCCCAAGATTTGTTAAATACTTTCTCGACACTGAACCCGAGAGTAATAAAAAAGAACATAGCAGAAATAGTTTTATCTTAAATTTCGGAATATAATACATTTTGTATTGTATATTTATAAGAAAAAAGTATGTAAAAATATTTTAAGTTTAAGATAATTACGTTTTCGTATCATATTTTTAAAATAAATATATTATTAACTAATCAATTAATTGGAATCAAATTACTTATTTTAAATAAAAATTATCTATTCTTATTCGATTTTTTATCGCGTTCAAAATAAAATTAAATTTACACCTGTTTTTGTTCGATATATTCGCACCTTTGATACAAATGTTTTGATACAAATGCAGTGCGTTTGTACGTAACAAAGTCAAGCGGAAGATGCTTACACGTTGTGGATATTTTTTGGAAGTTGGAATAGATTTGCATAACTGTACTGCAAGCCACAAAGTACCATCTCTAGTGTTAATCTTCTCCCATTAAACAGTAACGGCATTTTAACCTCATTATTCTAGATTGTGTAACAAAACCGTAATACGATTTCTAAAATTGAGAGAAACTTGGAACTTATAACAGAATCGATATTAAAAATAGAAAGAGACTGTTTCCTCTGTTACACGATACTGAACATACGTGTACCCGGCATAGTACTGAAGGATGTTTCATTACAAGCGGATGTATTGTCACGAGCGACATTTAACGTACACTGACCTGAAACGCGAGCCGTTCCCGAAGGTTCATCGTACCTATTTGCGATAGATAATAGCTTTGTTCGTTTAGATTGATCGTAAATCTCATTCTGTTTTGATTAAACATGTCGAACGTGTACACACGCACACTTAAATATCTATATACATACGTCCAAATTATGACACATTTTGCGAATAAAAACTAATATCACATTTTATTTAAATTTTTCCTCTATTTTATATATTTATATAACATAACTTTTTAGTCAAATAAAAATTTTGTTAGAGATATAATTTAAAAAATATTTTAGAAAAAATATTAAAAATTGTATGAAATAAATAATATAAAACGCAAGAAATAAGTAAAGCAATTGTGAAATATATTTTCTCTTGCGGACCGCTCAAAATAGAAATAGCTGAGGGGTTATTTTTTTAACGGGTCTTGAAAAATTCGAACAGCCATTATGCAAATTGCTTTTAATGTAATCGCGTGCGCGTACCTAATCAGGATCCGTCGAGAACTGTACGATCGACTTCTGTCGATTTAACTCGTGGCACAAAAATATCGCCGGAATAGGTAACGGAAACGGATGCCGACGGAATAGTAAATTGAGTAACGTACGAGGTTAACGAGGGTTCGTAATCGGTAGAAACGATGATCATTAAGGCGCGCATTCTTCTCGAATTGGCATTGCATATTCCATAACTCCCGTTAAATGGAGGTTTAAATTTTTTTGTACAAATATAGACAGTATCGCGAGACATTACTATTGAAAGAAACATATGTGGCGTTGGAAATGATGTTAAAATAAATTTTATATTCAAATTTACATTTGGCATATAACACAAAGTAATCAGCGAACTTTAGAGAATCTCTCTCTCAATCAAGAAAATTTAAAAGATATCTAATAAGTAAATATATATTTGAGTTAAAATGTAGATGGGGCAAAGGTTAATACATTATATTTTTTCGATACAATATTAGATTAATATTTAATTATAATATTAAAAATAAAAATGGCAAAACATAAATTATGAAGCTTACTTCTTTTTAATTAAATGAAATATACCATAATACATTTCGTATCAATATAAATCCAATTTCGAGCTATTTTAATGAACGAGATTCAATATTTTATAACTCCACTTACAATTAGTTTCAACATCTTATTAGACCAACCCATTTCAATTTCTCCAATCGTTACATGGCATTAAGTACTCACGAGTACTTAGGTGTGTAAGTTATGCGCGTATATCTAATGTCAAAAATGTAAATTATAAAACAGTGCAATTAGCAGAACGAATCGATGTGAGATCGAGTAGAAACAACGATAGAGAGGAATGATTTATAATGGCGAAGAAACGCGAAGGGAGTATCTCCCTATTTCTCTCTCTCTTTCTCTCTCTCTCGATACTGGCCGGCTAGGTAGCAAATGTACCTTTATCGGTATTCGAGTCGAGAAAAAAAAAAGATATTATCGATAACAGCGATGCGTCACCTTATTGGGGGTCGACCTTTCGTTACGAGGGGAATCGCTTGATTCGCCAATAACAGATTAACGCGGAGTGCGTCGGTGTGTTAATTCACCGCATGTTATACCACTGCGTAAAAGCGAGCCTTAACATTATTGCGCGCTATATTACTGCTTTGCGTGCGCCCATCAATAAAACATTAGCAAAACGCGTTTACGTGCTTTGCGGTGCGCAAGCCACGACATTAAGTCGGAGAAAAATCGCTTTAAAATCATCTGATCTTCCGGACGCACACGAGCCGTGGATTCGTGGCGCCGCACTTTTACTATTCTCTCTTTATATTTCTGCACTGTTGTCTTTATACTATCTTTGTACTTTGCCACGAGATATAACGTGCGCATAAAACGTGGCGCGATCCTGAGGAGGCGCAATAAAATTCGGACTTTTGCAGTCGCACCGGCCAAGATTACGACCCTTTCTGTCTCTCGGTTCGACAATTAAGAAAGACATTAATCACTTTAATTACTTGCCGACCTGGCCACGAGCGGCCACATATGTTCGGCTTAACGGTAATGAATAATAAATACTACGATATCATCGATCATTCGACATATGTAGCAACGGGCTCCAAGCTCGTCTCCGATTGTAATTTGCTCGCCCATTAATCCCCCACCGGCATTAATAAAACTCAACGAAATTGCCGATCAAAAATTAAGATCTCGCGCATTGTATATTACCAAGACACACATCAACCTTGACCGCGAATTTAAAGTAATGTTTTAAAAAAATTCATGTTATTTGTAATAGGAATTTTATTACGCAAATCTCTAAATAATTTTTCCTAGTTAAAGTAAGGTTCGTAAAAACAATTTTCATTAAGCAAGAATAATGATGATTTCTCGTAAAATGGCTTGGCAAAAAGATTTCGAGCCCGCAATTACAATCAAACTCGCTCCGCTTTTGATTAAGGATCCATTGGGCGGAACGGAGCACTCGATGAATCAGACAAAAAAAGATAGCCAGCGGGGATAAACCTAATTTTTTCCCTTCCACTTCAGTTACAACTAGTTCTATTATTGTTTTACGAGATAACGAGATGAGTAATAAAACACGGTTTACGCCCAAGGTCTTCTCATAGGCGAATCGAAAGCTCAAAGCTGGAGTGGCGAACAGATTTACAGCGTTACACGATTCCTTTTCCCTGTTCCTCAACTCTTACTCTATTGTCTTGCGTTTACTCTCATTACGACGGAATCGTGCCAATACGCTTCCAATACATTCCCAAATGAATTGTCTCGGGGCAGAAAATGAAGAACGACCTTTGTTGAAGAATCGAAACAATCGAGAGAATAGAATAGCCGCAAAAAATCTTGCGGTTATAAAAAAGTACTCATCATTGTGGATGTTAACAAGATTGAAAGAAATGTATAAATGCATAAAAAATACATGGGTATATAAATGTATAAAAAAAAGAAATTAATGTATAACACAACAAATGTCAAGCAATTAAAATTGAAATATTATATAAATAAAAATGTTCAAATTAAATTATTTCAACAATTCAGGAAGTTGACTATCAAAAAACATTCTTTAGTTCTTTATAAGGGAAACTATGAAACGAATATTCTCTACATTTACAATAAAATAATGGTCTCAAGTAATGTAGTACGCACCAAAACTTATATCACATATAAATTTTTCTCGTTATCAAAATTATCTACATACCGTGCAGTGCTATAGTCAGATGCTTATTACACCTTAAATTAATTCAAGTATATAAAATACTTTCGCGTAATCAGTTACAGCATAATACATTGATGTAAGATTTAGCAAAACACATTGGCATCTGTGCAATCAAATGATTACGAAGATTATCCTTTAATCAGCGAAATGCGAAAGCACCAATTTGCACACATCTTTAATGGAAAACGGTACAAGAAGGTGGAGCGAGAGATGATAAAAAAAAGGAGCGAGAGAAGAGAAGAATCGACGAGAAGAGGACTTCGGCTGCGGTAATTAACTTCCGCCAATAAAGCGGCGGTTCATTTCAGGATCCAAATTAATTTCCTTGCTGCGATAACGACAGTATCTCCGCCCATGTTCTTCCTGATCGATCGGATCGATTCTTATCGACGCGAGATAGTATTAATAAGTAATGATTGAAAGATTATTTCAGCGAAAATTGATCTCAACGAACTCGGCAATTTATGCGAAAATGAGGAAACGTCATGACTTGCAATGTACATGCTAATTTGAAACTGTATCCATTATTTGTTACCTTTAGGGTATCATTTTTTTCTACATTATCGCTTTAATATTTAACGTAAAGGTAGTAACATGTTATTATCCCAAATAATTCTTTCGTTACATCGAGATTTTTAAAAAATTAAATAAGTATAATTTTATGATTATAGCTTCACAAATTTTTAATATTTATTTTACGTTGTATTTTCTTCATTATTATTTCATTAATATATAATATAATACGATAATGCATTTCTTATTCGCAGAGTTCTTATCTTAACTACTTCAATATCTAAAGTGCTGTTTTTCCGCAACTCCATCGAATGTTGCGACTAAGAATCGTAATAAATAAGTTGATGAAATAGAAAATGTAGAGGAACAACGAAGCCGGTGCCAACACTGCCTTATCTCCATCTTTTCGGTAGCAGAATGAGCTTTCCGGTGGGTATGTGTACACACATGCATGTTTATGCTGGCTCGTCTATCCGTCAAATGCCCTCTTCTATCAAGGTTTCACTCGTCATCCCGCTATTATCAGCGGGGATCTAGGATTGTCTCCCGCCTCTCTTTCGCCGTCACACGCCCGTTCACCGCACGGGATAACGGTACATCGATATAGCGGCGGATCAGACGGATCGATGCCGTCGATGGTACAGGACCATACATCGTGTGTTCCCCACGGAAGAAAATTATCGATCCCGGATGGACGTGGAGATCCTGACCGAGGCCGCGATTCCTGTTCGATCCGCCGATCCGTGGAATATCAATGACTCTGACCTCTACGGACGACAGTAAATTGGATGCCGTACCCTAGACTTGCAGTTGAACTGTACATCGTTACATCGAGTGTGATGTATCAAATGATATCCATCATGTGCTTTTTATAAAAATCAGAATGACATTTTGATGCCTAATATTAGCATTTCTTGGTGAAAGAGGTGTTCACTGTGATTCACTTAATTACAGAATTTTGAAACATGAATGTTTCAGCTACTTTCTTATATATTCTAACTTTTTACTAAGAATTTCAATATTTTTTTTATAGCAAAAGAATATAATTTTTTATTTATACGCAAATTTAAGAAAAGATTTTTTAGAAATTTTCTTTAGAGTAAAAGTTGACTCTCTTATATACAGTAGTAACGGTTACCGAATATCGCGATTAGACAGTACAATGCAAGCAATGTTTCACCACAAAGACAACGAAGTGCGAGATGCAGTCTCGGGGGATGCAGAATCCTGTTCGTTCTGCGACTTTATAATTTTTTCCCCTCCGTCTTTCCGGTTTTCTTCTTCTCCTTTTTACTATTTTGCGATGCGCACCGGAGCTCCACGATGGGCGTAGAACTTGGAGACAGTTTGAGATAAATAACATCGCGGGACAGAACAATGTCCAGTGTCGTTGTACCTTCGCCTTCGTATCCTGCGAATCCGGCTTGAGCGCGTCGCCTGCGGTAGATGCGTTAAACTCGCCGCACAACAGGCGAGAATCTGATGTTGCATCGTACCAGTTGCATCAAATATACGGAAATTGAGAGGACAATTGGGGAAAATACGGTTCTTGATGAACTCGGTGGAATTTCGAAAAAAAGAATTCTTGATCAGCTAAAGTATTCTGACAGAGTACTCGGAGGCAATAGTAGTTGCAACATAAATCCAAGAGAACAATATTCCATTCAAAGTCATCTCGAGTTGAAGCTTCCCCTTCGCCGAAGACATCGCGCATCGTGTCGAAAGCACTCCCGATTCGTTCTGGATTCGTTGCCAGCTCCGGTTTACGATCGCGACTCTCCACCACGAAGGCGGGAAGAGAGGTCGCGCCGGCGCGACCTACGCTGAAAGCGGGCGCAAAGGAAATCATCCTCCGTGCGGAATGGTACCATCGACGGGGCACTAGGGACTGCATTTAAAGCCGCATTTGTATGCGACCCCGCGCACTTTCTTGCACATGCACGCAGGCACGCACGCACGCACGCACGCACGCACGCACGCATGCACGCATGCACGCCTGTCGATCCCGTTGTACCTTTAAATTGGCTATTTCCACGACCAGGGGGGGGGGACCGAGGAGGGGACGAACGCGAACGAAAGAGCCGGCACAGTCACCGGCGAAGGGAATTCGTCCCATAGAAATCAGGCTGCCCTTTGTCAGCGTCAGAACGGACGTAATTCCATTGGCCGCGGTTCGTCGACTCGCGAAGACCAATTTCCTCGTCACAATGATACGCTGGTTTCGAATGGAGCTGGCGAAAAGCGCGCTTCGTCGAAAAGTGGGGATTTCGACGTGCGCGCGAATGCCCGCGAGATGTATATTCGAACAGGTGTTCAACGCTAACACAATAGCAAACCCAGAACAAGGATAGACAGTTCTATGAATCTAAATAAGAATACTCGAAAAATTCATACGAGATATACAAAATGTCATACGTGTCAAGTGGTACGAAGTTCGTTAAGTGCGACATCGCTGGATGCAACAAAAAGTAAGATTCAAGTCGAAAAAAAATTCTCAGCCATGGGTATTTATACTAGTAGAAATTTTATGAAAAAACATGAGTGCAATCTTGTCTCGCTAATGAGTACAATCTTGTCTTCAGAGGAAATGTTGACTATGTATATTCTTGGAAGAATAATCTTATTGACGTCACTTTTGAACGCTATTCGTCTCACTTAAAAGGGCGGTATTCATTTCGAACTTTTTTCCCCCGTCGAAGAACTCCTGCCGGTAGTGCACTGTCGAGCGGAAAAAAATGCAGGAAGAAGTAACGAGCGGAGGAACATGCAGAAGAGACACGTTACCCAGAAGGCGCGGTTGTGTCCGTCTCGTTCATGGCGGCTATATATCACGAGTGCTCCGAGGCAAAACACAAGGCATCGTTGGACCACGTGCATGTACGCAAGCACCGTAGGCACGCACTCACGCACGCACTCACGCACGCACGCACACGTGTGTGCGATCCTATGACGTCGCCGAGGTTCCTGATGACGATTTCAAGAGTGACTGATGCCCGGACGAAGAAGATGCGCTACAGGATGGCGAATGGCGTCTTGCTGAGAGACAATCCAGCTTGTTAGCAACGAAACGGCTCGGACTTCGCGATCTTTCCCCCTACTCGTCACTTCTGAACTTTTGTCTAGTCGCTATCTTAGTTATTTTAGCGAAACTTGAATTTTGTACTTGGCAAGTCATCTAAGATGTTAAACTATGTACATTTGATAAAATCGATGGAAAAATAAAAGTATCAATCTTTAGCAGTATAATTCACCGCACGGAAAAAAATGGATTTGTTGCGTTAGCAAAACTATAATTTGCTACATAAATTTTGTATTT
>QKQZ01004871.1:0-12179 GCA_003595255.1 Solenopsis fugax | reverse complement strand
TTTATTTTTTGCGCTGAAGATGGCTCGAAATCGGAGCCGAAACGTTCGATATTAAATTTATGTTATTATTATAATCCTCTTTTGAATTCTTTTGCGTACCACTAACCGCGCTTGACTCGTACTTGCCCTCCTTTTACACTTGTCATATTTAAATATATTTAAGTTTTATCGTCGNTGCCCTCCTTTTACACTTGTCATATTTAAATATATTTAAGTTTTATCGTCGAAAGTTAACAATCGATAATAGTTATACTTTGTTGTATATGAAATTTTTTATCAAAATTGCCGATTTTGCTAATTCAAAAAAAGCGTTCCTAATATGAGATACAAAGATTTTCCTACATGAAATGGGTCTAATTAACTTGGACCTTACTAGGTTCAAATTAGGCTCCAGACTCAAAATCTAGTTAACCAATCAAATAGCTCTTTCGATACTCAAAATTTCTTTACGTAACATGTTTCCCCAAAATCTATTCTCTTTGAGATATTTTAAAGTCTCAGTGCTAATGCTGAAGGTCATAACTTTCAAATCTCATAATTTGAAAGTCCTCAATAAAAAACTTTATTATATGGAAAGTTCTCGAAGTCAGAATATGCAATAATAAATGGAGATTTTTGAATGTCTCATATTAAGAGTTCCACATTTTGCGGTTTCACGATCACCAAATCTAATATTTATAATTAAGCAAATCATCACATCCCATATTTTTCTATTAATACGACTTTACTCTATCATTCCATGCAGAATTTATCATCAAATATTTGTTTATTTTATAATGAACAAGGTTTAAAGACTCATCTCAATAAATCTTGACAACATCCAATTTAAAAAAAATTTTTTTCAACGACTGCACGCATGATCTAATAATGAATTTTCTACTAAATAGATTTCACCCCAAGAGTAATAAGTTTATAATGGTACCAACCACATGCGTTTATTAATGTAGCAGAAACCTCGCTACCTCATATTAGGAACCTATCCCATAATAGGCGATTTTACCCTAAATATGCGTAAGAACACATCACGTCTTTTTGCATCATGGCTCGTACGCTCACGCGCGCGCGCTCGCATAGTAACGTAAACGTAAAGTTACGTAAACTTCATAACATTTTCGTAACATTTACATAAACGATTACGTAATAATGACTAAACTATGATATTTTAAAAATAAATATGTGATTTTGTTGACGTCCTTGATCTTTCTTTATAAATAATGTCAAAAAGTGGTATAACTGGAACTCATTCTTATATAAACAATTTATATAAGATATTTTATAATTTCGCAATGCAACAATGAACATTCTATGCTATTGTTTTCCCGACTGTTAGTACAGTGATGTAGTACAAAATGATGTAAATATTACATCGCGTCCAGTTTATATTCCTGGACATTCAGGACGAATTCAAAATCGTCCAGAGGACGTCTTGTTAAGGAAAAAACGCATTATTTATTATTGACAAATTTTCTTATTAAATTGTCTTTTATTATAATGGTTTATTATAAAATAATACTGTGTGACATGACTTTTTGACAAAATTCTTACAGATTTTTTATTACTGAAAACGAATTTGCTATGAAATTGCTCTATTAGGTTACATTTCAAAGAAAATTGGACTTGATGCCAAAAATGCTCTTTCTTAGTACTTTTAAAACAAAATATGCTCAAAAATATAATGTGAAAGAATAATTTTATTTACGGATTCGTTTTTAGCGGTCTAAAGTTTATAAAATACACATATTGCATTAACTGCTTTATGCAAAATTTACAGTTATGAATTAAAAGAAAGTAGGATAATGGTCCGCTTATGCTTATAATCACCTGCACGATTCGTTAATTATGAATTTATGGTCAAAATTGTCAAATATAATATGTAATATGTAAATCTAAACAATTACAGTTTTACAAATAAGATGAAAAATAATGCAATATTTATATGTATTTTTCTCGTAGAATTCAACGATGCTATTAGATTTTATTAAAATCAAATTTTTCATATATTTTTTAAACAATCATTATTCAAATAAATTATGTTTGACAATTTTGATCATACGTTCATAATCGGCGACCTCAGATATTGTTATGCAGGTGAGTATTTAATTATATAATATTTTAACCCAAAGATGCTATTTTACTAACTTTAATTTTCTTAAATATGTGATGTAACACAGCAATTTTGTTCACGAATTTGTTTTCAGTAATTAAAAATCTATAAGAATCAT
This sequence comes from Solenopsis fugax, assembly GCA_003595255.1. Lineage (NCBI taxonomy): Eukaryota > Metazoa > Arthropoda > Insecta > Hymenoptera > Formicidae > Solenopsis > Solenopsis fugax. The sequence goes on along the minus strand of QKQZ01004871.1, from coordinate 9,957 downwards.
CTTGTCTATTTTGTGGTCTAAAAAAAATTTAAATTTATCACACAGTGTAATTTAACTAAAAATAAATTACTAATTCAGTATTAAATAAAAATAAATTTAATAAAAATATTAGAAAAGTTCTGTCTTATTATCTTCAAATTGGATACATCGTATAGTGGCCTCTGATACTGCATTTCGAATGATATATTTAAATACTAAAATATGTAACATTTAACAGTTGGTGATAATTTATCAATCGATGGTTATGTCAAAAGTATTTTTGCCGACCTAACAGAATAATGATTTTTATTATTAAACACTCGTGATACTTACACACATTCACATCATTAAATAAATACTAGATAAAATATTATATATTATATATTTTGTTAAAAGAACGCAAATCATGCCTGTTAAGAACGACGGTAAAGATAATTTGGTAGCATTGATATCGATCGTTCATAGCAACGATGACCCAAGTCAGCTCAAACTTACGTACGCAATAATATGCAACATTTTATACACACACATATACACGCAAGCATGCATGCACGCACGTATGCGCGTATATACACGTGTATATATTTATAACAAAGATATATATACAAATGTATATGTACATTATATTAAAGTCATGCATCTCATATTATATTAATTAATAATGATAGAAATCCAAAAAATATATATATAATAATATAAAGTAATATATTAAAATAATATTCTCTTAACCGTAACATTAAATAAATGATGCAATGTATACTACAGAACTATTTATAAAAATTATTTTATTAATATGTTATACATCAAAATAAAAAATTCTATAGTGTTTAAAAATTAACTTTTATTTCTTTTATTATTTATAATAAAAAAAAATAAAAGATAATTTTATTTTTTTGTTACTTAATACAGATGTATATATATTTCAATATAAAACAATATATAGATAAAATGATTTTTTAAACACACACACACATTCACTCTAATATAAATGTACACACCAAGTTAAAAAATCTTATTTAAATCATTGCTAAAAAAAAACAGTCTTTCAAAACTGTGTAATTTGTAGTTTTGTGGATTCTACAAAATTGTTGATATAAATTTATGTGTTACACTGCGTACAACACAGTTAATTGATATGGCATTTATGTACTCATTCAATTTCAATCAATTTCATATACGACATTTGTACGATGAATTATGTACTGTTATCAAACGTTCTACGATTATGCTCTACTATAGTATCGCCTGACTAGTTTCTTGCAGAAGTCTATAGTGACGAGCACTGTGAAACATGAAAATTATAAATATATTATTCATTATTTTATTCCTTCTGTTAGTAAGTACTATTTTTCAATATTTTATTTTTCTACATTATTTCGTGTTAAAAATTTTATGTAATATTACAGAAATAAAAACTCTTTATACACTTACTATATATAAATTAAATTACATTTTGAAGTATAGTATTTAAAATCTTACATTTAAAATTTTTCATCTATAATATAAAAAGTATACATGTATATATTAAATGAATAATAAAAATTATTCTCAATAATTATTCTTAACATTTAAAATATTTATAAAACTTGTTTTATTTTTTGTGTATGTTGGAGCACGAGCGGACATTAAACGAGATTGTCGCCAACAAACAAATGTGTCTTGGGGTATGAATATTTTGTACTACTCGCATATTGAAAAAAATTTATGTATTTTTATTAATTTCTTATTGATCCAGAGTCCTTAAAGCAATTAAAGGCTGGAAACATTGAACGAAATGATATGAAATTAAAATGCTACTTGAAATGCTTTATGATAAAAATTGGTATTCTTAATAAGGACAGCAATGTAGATGTTGAAAAAGCTCTGCGTTATCTTCCGCGCAGTATGCAAGAATCATCGAAAAAAATTCTTAATCAATGTAAATCAATTCGTAAGTCTTTTTATTATATTCATTACATTTAGCTACTTTCTTGTATAACAAAACCAATCTATAATTATTACAACTTTTGAAATATACATTTTATATTAACTTTTTCTATATACAGTAGCATGTAGAACACAATGAATGAATATTGAAAACTTGGAAAACAAAAATTGATTATCGATAATAAATATGTATAGCAATTAATAAAAAACTTAAAGAAAATTTTGATTAATGGAAACTTTTAGAAGCGGAGAATGCTTGCGATAGAGCATTTCAAATAGCTGTATGTTACGTTAAAGCGCAACCTGAAGTAGGTATTATAATTTAAATTTATTATTATCATAAGGTACTATTATAAAGTGACTCGCATATCAATTATGTTGCAGATCTTAAAAAGCGCACCGCTTTTAGATTTAGTCATTTAAAAATAACTCGAGTTCAAATATATCTAAAACGTTGCATCGTAGAAAATACAAACAGGAATAGCAGTATGGAGTAATTGTATATGTAGAAACGCTGTTTCATTAAAATTACATTAAAAAGGACTTTAAAAGCTCATTATAATTTGTAAACTTTTATAGGAAAATGTATAACAATTACTTAATATATACATACATATTACGTATATGTACGTAAATAACCGTAAAAAATATTAGAAATTAATTTGATTTGTATTTTATTATTTTTACTTTATTATTATTTTAATATTATTTTTTAAATATATTGTATACATTATTTTTAAAAATTAAAAATTTGTACTACGCTTTTCACTATCAAATATTTTCAACAAATTAAAACTGAATGACTAATGTAATAACTACATATAATAGTATAATAAAATTAATTCTATAGAAAAATTCTATTGTACAAAAGCGACACATTTTGTGTTTGTAAAAATATCCTAAAAAAAAGATGCTGATAGCGGATAGAAAGAAAAGAGATAAGAGATAGAGAGAAAAAAAGATGAACGAGGCCATGGTAACGCGTAATATTTGTTTATAATTCACATCACATAATTTTTAACACTACATATTTTGCCAAAATTTCAGAATTCTTCCAGAATAAAAAATTAAAATTTACATTTCGTTACCTTTTGTACCTTAAAAATTCATCATGTGTGATCATTGTGCGTAAGTGATCTTTATATTTCACGTATAAAGCAATTTAAATCTCTCATTTCATATTGATGTAGTGTGTGTATGTGTGCACGCACACACACACACACACACACACACACACATGTATATGTAAAGATATTTATGTGGAAAATGGTGTCATTTATAGCAAAATTAAAGGTCAAAAAGGATACGCTGGACAAGTAACCTGTCGATGCGAGTAAGTTTTCAAATATATTTATAAATTTATAAATACATATATCTACATACAGATAATGCATTACTTATGTATCATACATTATATTTGAGCAGTGGCGAAAAAAAGAACAGTGTTGCCAGTAAGGAAAAGGACTTCTCTGGATGTTGTAGCAAAAAGTAAAAATTGCGATAATTAATTTAAAATAAGGAAACTTATTTGAACCTATATGGCCGCCTGGCTGCAAAATAATAATTGCATAAGCAACATCGTGCAATCTCAGAGATTTTGATAATTCAGATAATCATGTAACTCGACTAAATATATAGAGAAAAAAAGATACACGAAGGATGTTGTGGTGCCAAATGTTGCTCAGGCACAAAGGAAGAACATGGTGGGTGTTGTAGCGATGCCACTACGGATCCAGAAAGCTGCTGCCCAGCAGGAAAATAATCTACCAACGCAATGGCTCTACTTGATGACAAGGTTAAATAGGCGGCCATATGGGCTACTTAAATAAATCCATAAAATCACCTTTTTGTCACATAATTCAATTTGTCATTATAAATTCCGTTTAAATTAGAAACACTTATTAGATGTTTATTTTGATATTTTTGTCTTGTACTTTACATCATGATTATTGTTATCATCATATTTATTTTGAATTGATAATTGATTTAAATGTTGTTACTACATTTTTTTATTAGAGCGAGGGAAGCAGCTGGTGGTTGCTGTATGTCTGGTTGCTGTAAACAGACCAAAAATGAAAAGAGTGAGAGAGATTTGGCAGGTGCAGATCATGGTATGCAGGTGAAAAGTACCACAGGAGGATGCTGTGCCGAAAATCGGAAATAACTTTGAAAAAATACTTGTGCAGCAAATCCTAATGCAAAGATTCAAATACTTTCTGCCTAAATTTTCTACTCTATATACATTGCGCGCAATCTAAAATATACTTTCTAAGGGGTTCTAAAATATAACTATTTAAATCTTTATATGTAAAGTCAATTTGTTTTTGCAAAATCATTGCTGAAATCCATAGAACGTATCAATTTTACTTTAATTATTATGCAAACACGAAATAATGCTGCTATTGGTATACAGGTTTTGTATATTATAAATGTTCTTGATGTTATTCAATCGATTGTCAAGTAATCGGGCTTAATATACGGACTAAAACCCTGATGCAACAATTCACAAATTCGCATATTCCTCTATTATGCATCCTATTAGACTTTATAATAATTACTGCATAAAATTAATAATAATACGCTAAATTTTATTTACATTATTAACGATCGACAGCGATCGTGTAGAAAATGACATGTAACATTTGTAACTAACTAAAAGAATGAAAATGTGTAATTATTTAAATATGAGTATAAAATCAATGTCGAGAACGATATAATTTTTTTTTCTTAAAATTACAAACATTTTTAGGACAAATTAAAAAACTTAGAGCAAAATCTAATGAGCTGATATATTACTTATGCGCACGTAATCTGTTCCTTCATAAATATAAATATTAAAATATTAAATAAGTTTTCCAAAATTTGTAAGTACTTTTTGATCTAATATAAACTTTTTGTGCGCAATCCACATATTAATATGATGGATGGGAAGCGTTTCGTCTCGTAAGGGACAAAAATATTCAAGGCAATGTTCCGTAGAATATGTCAAAGGATATAAGATTGTAATTATATATACTCGGCCTATTAAAATCTGTTAGATGTGAGACAGTAGTATCCAAATAGCTAAAAAATAATAAAAGCTAAATAAACCGATCAGTGACGTCATACATAGGGAAAAATCTACGTCACGTCCGTGTATATCCGTGACGCACGTGCAAGAAACAGAATGCTTCAAGCAAAAGGTGATAAGGGCGAAAGTGCGTATGTGTGCGCAGGGATGATGCGGCTCGACGCGGCTCGATGCGGCGCGCAAGCGCGTCTGGTGCAGAGCTTTCGAGCCACGCGATAGTAGCAGTTGGCCTTCTAAAACCGCGAAACACGTCCCGCGTTCTCTCGATGAAAGCATACCGCTAGAAAAGGCTGTCTAAGACACGCTTTTTCCCTGTTTATCGTGTATGTGCGCGTTTAGAGTAAGAATCCGAAGACGTCCATCGTGACCCTTCTTCGGATCAAGCTCCTCATGTTTGCTCTTATTTGACACTAACATCCGGCACATCCGCACCAAATCACGGCAAATACTAACAATAACACCGTTGTCGCCTGTGCCTCGAACGTTGTGACTACGTGCATCAAGCGAATCGATCCAATACTAGCGATCAGGAAAGTCTCCGACCCTGAAAGTCCACGTGTATATCAAATGTATCAGATTAGAGGATAATTAACGCGCGTTAACCGGCGATAATGCGCTAATGGAGAACAGTCGAGGTACTCGCGTATTTTCCACAGCGGAAGGATGTATGATTGGTTCGTAATACAAAAATGATACATAAGCGTGCATAGCATCTCGTGCCTGACATAATCCTTATTTAATCACTTTATCATTACCGCCTTCAGTCTTTTTAAAAACGCCTCTCTTCGATTTAACACATTAAGAATACGAGATATACAAGCTTCATTATAAACATTAAATTGAAGCACTCAGAGAAAGAGAGAGAGAGAGAGAGAGAGATCTATGATACTAATTTAGCGATTGCTAATTCGAAAAGAGCTTTCTATCCATTATATTATATATGTAAGTAGCCCACAAAAACTTATGTTAGATCAACAAGTTATAAATTTTAGAAAACTCCATTAGTTAATATTCACGAAAAATCAGATCTGTTACGTGCACATTAATGCGTATGAATATTATACGTATATTATAGCATTAGATTTTCCTCTAAATTTCTTAAGTTATCTTAAAAAACCAAGGATTAATTGCTTCAGGCAATATATAAGTACAGCCAGATACAAAAAAATGTTCATTAATTTCACCGCTCCGAATCTCTTATCGGTATCAATTTTTAAGGTCTATCGCTTATGTTTCTGTTTTAATAAAATTTTTGAACTTTTTATGCAGGAGAATATTTTACACACATTTTCGTATAAATAATATGTGAAATAATGTATTTAAAAAATTAACTTTTCGTTATGATACATTTAAAAAGAAATAAATTTTTTGAAATACGTGGATGAACAGTGGATTAGATTATTATATACAGCAGACACTTAAAAAATTATGAATACGCTACCAAGTGTACTTTGTCATTGTCGTTTTATTTTCGAAGTTTTTCTGTTTCTTTTTTAATCCTCTGTCTACACGTTATTTTTAGAATCTATTACATTTCTCCGTACACGACTGGATTTTTCGTAGAATGTATTTTTATTACTCTATTACAAGTATTTAAAAAATCTTCAGCGACTCTTACATACATTTTAACATCTCTAGAAAGTATTTACATGATTGTTAATTTTTAAAAATTTGTATGTTATAACTAATTATAGCCGACAAGATTAGATGCATATTTTTAAATAAAAGTTTTCAACTTTAAAACAAAATTACTTAAGGAAAAGTATTTTCATATCTTAAAATAAATATTCCAAACTATAAATAAAATTAGTTCCAGTGTCGACTGTTTAAAAAGTTGAGTCATGTAAATTGAAAATGATAGTTTTTAATATAAATGAATAGGTCTAAATTGGAAATATTTGCATGTTAAACAATGCATTTTATTATTAAAATAGTATTATGAAATTGAAATTTCATAATACAAGAAACATTTTTAAATATTACTTATAACATTCAATACAAATATGATAATGTCATTCCTCCATATTTTAACTTAAAATTATCATTTAAAGATTAATTTTTTTCAATATTTCATATAATATCTTCAATATATAAACAAGAGTTAATTGAAAATTAAGAAAAAAGATTTACAGATATAAAAAGAGTACTCATTCCATACACGATAGGATCGTACCTCATTGCAGCTTTCTGGAAAACGTTCTGGTTTAATGTAATGTTCGAACTGAGGCCGACAACGCATCAGGCTAGATTCCCTAGTTTTTTTTAGGGAAAGGACAAAAACCGTTGTTTATCCCAGTATTCGTATCGAAGAAAAGAAATATAGTAGGTCATTTATGTCGATATGTATAGAGTGTGTAGGCAGAGGATTAATATTCAAACACTATTTTTTTTATGTCCAACACGTTTCATTACGTTGTAGAGAAGTGCATAGTGTAATGTTTAGAATTATTTACTGAATGATATTTTTGGTACATCAATATAATGGAGAAGGACGACGGCAAAAGAAATGTCCATTGATGTAAGATGAGATAGGATTATTAAAGATTGAAAGCTTATCGACAGAATATTCGTTATTCAGTCAAAGACTACGTGGATCAATTATCATTATTCTCACTAAACAGACTAAAGAAAGTACACGTATAAATTTATGTGTTGATTAAAAAGAGATCAATATCAGTATGACTTAAAATAACTGTATTTGCGCTCTCATAAATTGTATTACATAATTCTCATGTTTTTAAATCATGTGTCTAATGTGTATGAAAACATAGAAAAATGAGAATCATTTAATTTATGCTAATACAATGAAGAGTCACTTCGTTCTGAAATGGAGGTATCAGGTAAATTCTATAAAAGATTTCTCTTATTCATCAAGAATTCTTTGTGAATAATGCAAATATCAAATTATTGATGGTTTATTTTAAATTGAACTTTGAAGATATTTCATTTAACTTAAATCGGAAAATTTGAAAAAAATGCTATGTTATTAGATTATTTTGTATATCAATTAAATGTTTAAATTAATTTACCTTCGATGCAGATTCTCAAAATTAGTATCGTATTATTAAACAATTACCCGTCTCTTCAAGCAAACAGATATTTTTACTAAAAGACAACTGAATCTTACAAGTGCAAAATGAATGAATGTCTGAATTACATATGATAATAGACCATTGACACCCACGAACTTCCGGCTTACACGATTATCGTTTGACCAATCTTATGCAATTTTGCAATTGGCTGCTACGGGATCATAAACGCGAATGTGATATAAAGCTTGTAAAATAGATTCCTCCTTCCTCTGACTCGGCGAAGTTAATTTACATTATGATGTATCTATATCATTTCGGTAGCGATCAAGAGAGAGAAAGAGGAAAAAAGAGAGAAGAAAAATTGAAAATTAAGAAATATATAAAATAAATTATTATAAAATAGAATACTCATTGCTTAATATTATTATTGGGTAATTAATGTTTTTCTATTTCTCACATACTTCATAAGTTATGTGATTATTTACAATATATAATTATATAATCTACTATTATAATGTTTAATATGAAAAATTACCTGATAACAAATTATTTAAATATTATTTATTCAAATATATTTAGAGTTTCACAAATCGATCGCAAATTAAATATTAAAACAACTTCAAACAATATTGCATTCATTGTTTCGTATACTGATTTTAGAAAATATATATTATTCTCTCAATTTATATCCGTTCAATTTTTCGCTTTCTTATCCTCTTGATATTCTTTCTTATTCTCTCGATCAGTTACGTAAGTTATCGCTATCCTGTCTTGATCCTCTTATCACAATTCCGTAAGTTCCTGAAGAAACAGGGAAAGAAATCACACGTAGATTTAGTTCAACCCTCAAGAAACGGGATATAAGGATTTCTTTTTTAAGAGGACCATTCTTCATTACAAACACATATTTGTAAAAGCTATTTAACATAGCGCTACATGTTTATACTTTTGAGTCTATATTTCCAAATTGATTATTATTTACAGATAATAAGAGATGATATATAAATACTGGCTAACTTTAATTTCGATAAAATAAAATCTACCATTCAATGAAATTTGAGAAACGTTAAATTAAAAAATGATAAATCCTTATAAACTTAAAAAGCAATTCAAAATTATTTTGTCTCCGATTTATTATTCGTGCAAACACTTTTCAAAAAATACATGTAATCCCAAAACCTTTCGAGTGGATATTTTTGATTCGTCATTCCAGAAAAATGTCTTCTTCATTAATGAATTGGCCGTTCTGGAAAACTTACTTTTTTATAGTACTATGTGCATATCGATCGCCATTGGTACTATTCATCCGTAATGACCAAGTTCAACGGCGGCCTTCTTCAACATAGGAACGGGTACTACGTGTAAGATCGAATATATGTATATTACACTGCTAAAACGAGGGAAACTACGAGGACGCGAGGGTGCGGGGTCAAAGATGATCGTGATAATCACTCAACGATGAATATCCATAAATAGCCATAGTTGGCGAGCGATTTATAGTTTACTCTGAAAGAGAATGTCGAAGCTCTTTGAAATTGATTGTTCATGTACAGCACAAGCGAGACCAACACGGAATTTCAATTCGTTGTAATAATTGATGTTAATATTATTATCACAATAGTAATACTATTAACTATTAAATTTGTAAATTATAAAAAAGTGCCGTTTGTTATATTGGAATTAAAAATAATAGTACTGCATATTACTTTTAATTCTAATGTAACTAAATGGCATTTTTTAATAATTTACAAATTTATCATTTTGATCCGATATTGATAATTTCTATCGATAAGCTTTCGTTTATCTGTTTGTACAAAAAAAGAATATTTTTGTTTTAAAAACATTTTCATTTTCGAAATATTAAATATTAAAATGAGATTATATACTGGTAAACAGACATAATGTCCTGAAATATAAGATTATTAAATTCTCTCTCTTTTAAGAAGATTA
>QKQZ01004868.1:0-11206 GCA_003595255.1 Solenopsis fugax | reverse complement strand
AGGGGTGATGTAGAGTAGACCTCACTTCGCGTGGAAAGTCGAAAACCCATGTGGACTTTCATCACCAATCACAGCATTCACAGCATTAGTTCGAAGTTATTGAAGCGCGTTGGAATGAGTAGGAGTATGTTAGAGCATGCGACGCGAACAAACCTATAGTGTTACCTGTATATGTAGCTGGAAAGCACTCATCATTACATCATTCTAGTTATTTTTGTACGATAGGTATGTTGATGTGACTTATTTACTTTAACGTGTCAACTACATTAATGTAATTGCACGTGATCTGCTTGTAATAATCATAGCTTATTGTTAGTTAAGAGATAATTTACTATGAATAAGCTACCTATCCATAAAGTGGCATCTGGACAGTTTATATCAGCTTTTCGTGATTTTATTACATTAGGGATGAGTGTTGCAAGAATGCGCTGAAACGCATAAAACTATCGCATCTTATTTGACGGTACGTATAACAAAGATGTTATGTTTAGAGATACAATTGCATATTTAAAATCTGTAGTCACGGAAAATGTACATGTCGCTACACTTCGTCGATATGACAGGTTTCCTTACTTGAATAGTTGTCAACTTTATCGATTAATATCTCTCTTCGCGGAACTGAGTGACACTTTTCTCTGCCGAATTTTTTCATTTCATGCAAAAACGCATTGATTAACCCTAAATTCAAAATCAAAGTTAAAGCCCCTAAACTAAATAATTACCATATTTGTATTAACAATTGTAATTACTAGGGCCCAGTGCAAGTTATGCGCATGCGCGCATGTGTGTATACATTCGGCAGCCGCATGCCAGACGAGAATTGACGATCATCACACACACAATTTGCACGCAGCAGTTTTTCGCGCGCAGCCCGGGGTCGTGCCCGAACGTCCGAACCCTAATAATTACTCAAGACGTGACTTACTTGTACACAAGCGGTCATTAATGTCTTCTCCGTGCATTTCCATATGCGCATGCGTTCATATAGGATACATTACATGCATTATATAAAAATATAGGGGAAAAGGACTGCACGGGGAAAGCATTAGTGACCGCTTGTGTATATCACATCAAGACATTCTGTCTAAACCAATTAAATGATGACAATGATGTAGTTGTCATTAAAACATTTGTGGTTGAATGTTCAAACAGTCTGGTTGTTGCAACCAGGGATACCGTCATTGCTTCAACACAAGCCATTCAATCATTGTACTGCGATTCAAACAATCAGATGAATAGCTATTCAATATTTTACTATATATGTGTGTGTGTGTGTGTGTGTGTGTGCGTGTGTGCGTGTGTGCGTGTGTGCGTGTATGCGTGTGTGCGCGTGTGCGCGTGTGCGCGTGTGCGCGTGTGCGTGTGTGCGCGTGTGCGCGTGTGCGCGTGTGCGCGTGTGTGCGTGTGCGCGTGTGCGCGTGTGCGCGTGTGTGCGTGTGTGCGTGTGTGCGTGTGTGTGTGTGTGTGTGTGTAATCTGGTTGGCACCGCCAGATTTCTTTCAGACTGTAGGCCAACTACATTGTTTTTCTGTGTATAACTTTTATTTGAGACATTTTTTGTTAAATTAATATTTATCAAAATAATGTAGAAAAACCATAATTTTTGAGACTTTTTTAGTTTTGATCTTGAAAATAACTTTGTCGGCGATTTTTATGATCATACTCGTAATCAGCGCATTAAAATATAATAGTATAACAATCAACAGCAGAGTCGGAGGGTTCACCTTTTCGTAACTACTCTCAAAAAATATTTCTTTAAACGTTAAAATAAACGTTTTTCAAACGTTCAAAAATGTTTTTTGAAACATTAAAATAAACATTCTTTTTTTAATGAAAAAAGGTTACTTGTTCCATTATTTTTAACGTTTTTAAAAATGTTTTAGAAATGTTTTGCTAATTTGGAAGCGCGAAATCATTGAGAAAGCGCATAAAATCACGCGTGTGTCTTCGAAAGGGCATAGATGTTGTCATGAGAGAGTGAAGATTGAAAAGATTAGTATCGTACTGGGCAGCGGCGGACGGCCGCTGGGAATGCTAGGGACATTTTCGAATCTGTTTAATCTCGCGGCGCATAAGTGAAAGCTATCTTCGTGAATACCGAATCAAACAAAGCGGCAAAACAACGCCTTTACTGTTACCATCGCCGTCACTGCCGACGCCACTGTCATCTCAAGAGGAGCCGAAGTTGACTGGGATGATATGAGATTGCGCCCCCTCGTTGTACCCTCGATACTTTGATTATATGCTCAACACCAGTGTATCACACTCTAAGTGTTTATGAGATGAATTTCTTTACCACCTTCTGTTTTCTACTTCCGCATGCACTGCCCTTTCTGTCAGTTTTTCTTTTCTTTTACACATTCGTGTCCCCCTTTTTTGAATACTTTTTTGATATTTTGCTCTGATTTTTTAAATCTCTATGAATACATGTTTCAACTATCTTTTATGCACTTTTGTAATTAACTGACTATATCTTTGAACGCAATCATCGGTGATATTCGGATTTTTTATGTTAATGCCTATTAATCGCTTATCGATTGCACAGATTAAAAACAGTATTAAATTAAAACTAATATAATCTAGTACTTACAATTAGTAATAACAATGTTAATAAAAGCCAACTTCGTATAGAAACATATGTATATCGATTTATTGAAATTAGCGTAAATCGATATTAATTCTTAACATGACGCGTAACAATAAACTTTTAACTCAATTTCGGGTCTTCTTCTTCAGTATAAAATAAATTTACAATTGTATCAATGCAAATTGATCCTAATATATGTTGAGTTTTTGTTGAACATATATAATAATAAAAAAGAAACAATTATTAAATGTTTATAAATATAAATCCTGAAGTATGTAAATATTTTTTTTAATCATTGATATATTATGCTTGTATATGTATACTGAAAGTTAAATTATTAATATTTGTATATCAACTTTATAGTATTAAATATTTGTGTCATAATTAGAAATTCTTTTAATCATAAAATAACGCACTGAAATATTATTTGTGTTCTTTATATTAATGTCTACAAATATTATAACTAGTTGGAATTAATTAAAAATAGATTCTTATAATTTGCAATTTACATTAACGTTAAAAGAAAAAAGAATAAAGTGTTCACAAGAAAATAGCATTAGAAGAAGCATTAGAAGTAAAGAAGCGTTTCTATAAAAAAAAGCAAGTACAATATTTAATGTTTCTAAAACTACGTTATAAAAATATCACTTCAATAAAGACGAATAAAAAATCACAAAAAAACGAAATTAAAGAAATTTCTTTAATTAAATAAAATTAAAGAAATTTTGTAGTATTCTATTATTATTTTACTATACTCACATATTTTATTTACTCTTAAATAAAAATAAGTTTACTAATTTTATCATTCTTTTAAATATTTCTATTATTATATATTTCTTTCTTTATATTTCTTTTATATATTTCTAATATTAGTAAACTGATTGTCACAGTATGGTCGGACATGTGTCCGGATATTGGGACACAGACGTTTTATCCGGACATTGATACATATACATGTATACGAAAATATTTACGAATATTTAATAAACTACAAATTAATAATCATTTCTTTCTTTTCCTTCTTTTATTTAAAGTGTAATCTATATTATGGATGTAAAAAGAAATTAAAAAAGTATCATTAAAAAAAATCATACTCTCGATAAGCATTAGATCTTAAATATTCGGACATTGGAACATTTATCGTATGTTGCAAGAAATATTAATTATTACAAAATACGAAGCAATATTATAAAAACTGCTATACTATCTGACAGAAGACACTTTCTACTTTGTATTTATGTTTTTAAAATGCATCCCATCTTGCCCACGAAAATACCCTGCCTTACCCTACTCGTAGGGCAAGATGGGGAAAACGCTTCTTTTTTATTTTCTTAAATAGAGCTCTAATTCTTTAAAGAGTTTTTTTTAATGGCAGTTATATTGATATATGAATATCCAAAGAATATTGTACAAGTAAGGATGATTTGTTAATTATATGAAAACCTGGCTTTTATTTGTCAGCAAACCTTAACTACCCTGTCTCTCTTACTCCACTTTCTCCTACTTTCGTCTTATTTATATTGCGACATAGGCAATGGATGCGTTTGTGCGCGTATATGCATGCACAGAGTTACAAACTGTTTCACGTATAATACGTATCGCAGCCTGCGCACTCCGAATCTTTTTAGATTAAAAAAAATCAGAAAAAAATTTCTTATGTTTAAAATTTCACTTTTTCTACATTTATTCATGAATCCAAACATTGGCAAATGTTGCGTGTAATTTAGTATTCGCACCGGTCAATTGCCGGAAGATATTTTTTTATTTTTTTTTAATGTAAAAATTTGTATTTTGTATTTAATGTATTTGATTCTTAAAAGTATGTACAATTTTAGTTTCATAAGTATAAAATTAATTTTAAATGATGTCTGAAGTCACATTATCATTAATGTTATTAATTAATTTAATAAATTACATTGTTAGTGTTATTAAAATTATATTGGCCTATTTCCTTAATAACATTACTTTTATAGTTTCAATATTCTTTTAAAGTGAGAATTTAGTATTCTATGAGAGAAGGAATACTTCGCAAAATAATTGACGCTCTCGAGCTACTTTATGGTATAAAAGAAGGTGTGAAAAATATTATATCTGATATTTATGGACTAATACTATATTTTTCTCGCGTTCTTAATAAAGATACTATAAAGTAGCTTGTCAGTGTCGAATTATTTTATAAAATAGTCTTTCTCTCACAGAATATAGAATTCTCACTTTAACAGAATATTGAAATCCTCACTCCTTTAAAGTGAAACGTGTAGTCACTCTTTTTAGAATAGAAGAATTAATCTAATTGAAAAGTGAATGATTTCATTCTTTCGAAAAGTGAAATTTCATTCCACTTCGACTACCAATATTTTCATTATTTCTTGGAGTAAATTTTTATTTCAAAAGTGTGAGAGAGAGAGATTTCACTCCAAGAAATTTAGAAAGAAGATTAATATTATTGTTATATAACGCAGATAAAAAATGATTAATTATTGATGCTATTAAATTTGCTGTAAACAATACATTTGTTTATCGTTTATTTCAAGTGGGAATACGTTGCGTTTAAATGAATTTTATTAGATTATTACATGTACGCGTATTACATCGTTATATCCATACCTATGATACCTGTCTGCTGAGTATTTGGCAAGCGAGCGTATCGTCTAGAAGCGGCTTTAGCATGGAAAGCGGCTTGGTGCAGAGGATTAACGCGAAACCGTGAGCGGCAACAGGCGAGATCGCGCGAACTCACGTGCGAGTACGCGAAGCGTATTAAAAACTCATCGTAGCGATTCCGTTTACGCGTTATGGTTCTCACTTGCGAATACACATTCCTGCGATTTGTGATGCAAACGATTTCCATTTCGATCCTTCCTTTTTGCTGATGGTATCATAGATTTTGGGTAGCTTCATCCAGTGATTCAATTATATTTTGATATAGAAATTACATGCTTACGCACCGCGGTTCTTTCATCAATTGCGCGTGATTTTTTTCTCTCGTATACCGAGGAGAAGAAGAGAATGAATGAATGGTACAAAACGTTTCGAAAGTGGCGATAATAAAAGCCTATTGGACGGTACGAACATTATTATGTCTCGTGTATACCTGCCTCACCTTGAACATTCTGAAGATTTTCAATGAAGCGAGCGAGTTTCAAAGAATGAATAAGCGTACAAGTGGACGAGCTTTTTCTCGTCTTTATAAATGCGAATCATTACGTTTATGATTATTTTGATTTTATCTTTATGCTAACTTATATACTGAAAGTAAAAAAAAGATTGCAATTATTGTTAACTGTGTAACTGTAATTATTCTTGGTATATCATTTTTGATGATTAATTATATATTTTATCAATTATATATTTTACCAAAATAGCTGTTGTAATATAAATTATAAATATTATTATAATATAGTTATTTTTACTGTATAAATAGTAAGCAAATGTTAAAAAAATAGTTATTTTCACTATATATAATGTACTCATTATTATGATTGCATTTCCTACATAAAAATCTTTATTTTATTTTTATCACCTTCATATTTTAATATTTTATTATATTAATATTTTAAATTCTTATAATTTATAATAAAATTCTTTTTATATTTGTAAAAATGTAAATATGAGATTGTTATTATTAACATTGTATCAGTAATAACTATAAAATTGAAGCTTTTAACTAATTTAATTTAATTATTTTACCATACAATTGTAACAAGTACCAAACTCTTTCCTATCAGGATATATATGTGCTAATAGTTGCGCGAAATAATTACGATATTTAGTATTTATTATAAATTTTATTAAGATCAGAATATGTACACAGACAGGAATATTTCTATTTTTCTAATATTTTTAATTTATAAATGTTAAATATTGCAATGAGAGAGAGAGAGAGAGAGAGATTCTATAGTGTTACACAGATATAACTTATTTATATGAAAATTTTTGTACAGTTTTATAAAAGGACATATATTCTAATTATTCAATTATAACTTTTATGAATTGAGAGGAAATAATATCGGATAGTAATACTTTTAAACACACCATAGGAATTAGAATTCTGTAATACTTATTTTAATAATTATAGAAACAATCATACTTTTGATGACTATCATTATGTAACATTTAAATAAAATATAATATTTTGTTGATGTTTAAGATAATTAAATTTTTCAAAGAACATGAAATTATTTATAAGCAAGTCTATTAATTAAAGAGATAATAGACCGTTCATGTATAAATACAAATTGAATAAGAAGAGCTTTCTTCAGATGCCTGTACCGGAGATTTGGGTAGTCCCAGGTTCGAATCCTGGCTGAGGTGATATTTTTCGCAATACATTCTTTACAGTTTTTTCAGGGGGGAATGGGTTTAATATTTAGATGCAAGTCAGCATCAATTATTATTTAAATTAATTTAATAAAACGTGATATTACTCATTCTTATTTAACTTAGAGCTGGGTTATGTCTGAAAAGTTTAGCGCGCAGTCTCGTTAAGTTTGAATGGGTATATAAAATCACATAAACAAAATATAGCATGAAGATCTAGCTACTGAAGAAAGCTCTTCTTATTAAGTCTATTAATAATTTAATCTTTTTTGAAGAATTTGATAATCTTAAACTTCATCAAAATATTATTTTTATTTCAATATTGTTAAATAGAATATATTAGTTTTAATTTATTTAATTCTAATGCTTTTTTATGTAAGTCATATTACAGCGTACGAAAAATTATTAAGCATTTTTCCATAACAAATAAATTCTACGTACATAACAATATCGAATATAATGAGATTGGAAGAAATTTTTGGTTTATCTTTCTAAAAAAATTTTCCTTCAGAACACACAAGTTGTTTCTTTTGCTACCTAGAAAAGTTCTAAAAAAATTTATTCATAATCTTTTAGTAACAAGATAAAGCTCTATGTCATGCGGCCAAAACAAATAAATTGTGATTTAAGCAAGAGCAGTTTTTTACAGATTGACCTCCTGAGTCTGAAAGAGAAGTCAAAATTGAAAATATAGTACAGAAAAAGAATTATGGCAAACAGTAACGGAAAAGGAAATATATAAAGAACTTGGAAAATATTTTATCATAAAAAATTAATGGGAGAGACTTACCGAATCTATATTAAAAATCACAAAACATGAAGAAGTAAAAATATTAAGTATTGAGAAATTGCAAGTTAAAAGTCTTTTATTTACAATCTTTGTCTTACTAATTTTTAAATGGATTTCAAAATATAAAGTTTAAGGTGTCTAGTATTTCTTGTTCTTATTCATTTTTCATTAAATTAATTTCTTATGTATGGAATCCCCATATGTATTTTACACTTAATCGCACGTTTATCTTGTTAAGAATATATAGCAGAAAAATTTGAATATCTATACGTACTTACATTTGTATAAAATAAATAATATTCTATAAATTCTTACTTGCATTAAAAAAAATTTTGTTTTATAATTATGTGTTAAATTTATAATAATAGTTTATGATTCTTATGCCAATATATAGCCAAGAGTTACTGAAACAGCAATCAAGCTTAAGATTATTCTACTAAATCTCATCCCGCAATCCATTTTGATAAAATTATATTTCAGAATAACTTGCTTTCGACTATTGTCGTTTTTCAGGTTGTAAGATTTACTATCAATTAGAGCAAACAGGTATTTATCGGTGATTTGGATTTCAAGGTATCAATGCTGAAGTCTTATTGAGAGGAGTTTATGTTTGCCGTACGGACAAGCATGTCAGAATCAAAACGGTCAATAATCCGCATGTCAATCGTGACGGTAAAAGAAGCTGACAGCAGATACGTTGAAGACTTTAACGTCGGGCCGGGATTAAAGGACCCGCGCCGGTAACAACACGGATCGACGACGACAATAGAGGTGGGAGCCAATGACCAATAAATTGAACTATGGTTCATTTCACTAATTCCCGTAATAATCTAATAGATTAACGATTATCTGTTTAGTACGGCTCGTTTACGTCCGCTCTTTACTCCTGGAGAACGGTTCATTCAAAAATTATGAATGAATCTTTCTCTTGAAACTTTTATCCCAAGCGGAAAAAAAGAACGCCTTGTGTGAAAAGATAAATTCTACAGTAATTTTTTATTTGTGCGCATAAAAACGAACGTTAAAAATCGTGATTAGTTTATTGTAAGAAAGATAGATACATAAGGAGAGTGCGAGATAGAGAAGTATGATAAAATATATCTTTTTATTAATAAGAAGACAATCACCAATACTAGCATACAGTGTTGCGCTTAGATAACTTAAAATTTATCTAGATAAAGATAAGTTTCGTGTAAATGTATCTTATTGTTAGATAAGATAAAGATGATTTAATTTTAATTTATCTAGATAAAAGATAAAAATATATATAGTTTTATCTAGATAACTTTCAGAAAATATCATTATTGAGCAAAAAACAATTTAGGATATGAAATATGTTCATATTTTTATTTCTAAATCAATAGTTTTAAAAATAAAAGTTCTTCAAATAATTAAACTAACAAAAAATATTTCTCGTTAAATTTGAATCAAATAAAAATCAAAATTAAAAATAGGAGAAATATATAAATATAATTCACATTATATAATGACTGATAAAATATCTTGTAAATTTTCGAATTTATAGTTTTGGGGCAAGTTTTATATTGTACTACTGTTGATCTGAACTGCGTTTCGATATATATTGCCAGTACTAAAAATCTATAGTTTATTACGTACTTATCTATAGATTTTCAGTACTGGCAATAAATTTTGCAATTCTTGAAAAAATCTGTTAGGATAAATGGTAATTTGGAGGCTGAGGCTAAACACAATACTTCATTCTCGTTATTCGCATTATTTTAGATAATTTAAAAAAGGTAACATTTTTTTAAAGATAAAGATAATGTACATTATAATAATCTAGATAAAGATAAGATGAAGTTATTTCTTTATCTAGATGATTATCTAGATAATTTTATATAGATAACGGCAAACAGTGCTAGCATATAAGTTTGTTGTCGGGTAATATTTCTTGTCTTAAACAAAAACTAAAAATAAAACTTTAAAAACATACAAATAAACTAGAACGTGTCTTCTATTAGATAGTATAGTAGTTTTTTTATAATATTGTTTTATATTTTGTAACATTTAATATTTTCGCAACTTAACTCAAAGAAAGCATTTAAAAAATTTGGCTCGAAAAGTTACACAGTAGGCAGTAATGACAGAATTCAAACACAGCCTAGGATAAGAGTTAACTAGAAATATATTGACAAATATATTGATAAAATGTATTGATAAATTAAGTAATAAAATATATTTTTATGTATTAAACAATTTTGTATTAAACAAAGTTTATAAAATTAGAAAACTAAAATTAATTCTTTACATATTATTTTGATACTTTATTAAAGGATTCGACGTGTCCGACGTTATTCTTCCTATCTTAAAATATTAAGAAAATATATTTAAAAAAATTCATGAAATATCTGTACATAGTTGAAGATTTTGTAGTTATTGTCTATTCTCACGGAAAGATGTACACCGATTTACGCTACATAAAGATTTCTTGTTCCAAATTGCACTACGACGAAAATATAGTATAAAAGAAAAAAATATATAAACAAAACTGCTTTAGGAAGCCACAAATATATAAAATGATCTAATATTATATCACTATTGTTTAAACTATGAAATTTGCAAAAGAAAATTATGATAATTTATTTTTGCTTCTTAAAAATTTGTTTTCAGCAAATTTTATATAAAAAAAAGCAATGAATGTATAAAATATTGTTTTTAATTTCTTTAGTTATTTAAGTAGATCATGTTTTATCAGTATTAATAGATTGCAATCACAGTTTCCGAGAAATGGAGGGATGCCGCTTTAAGGGCTAGTATTGAATTTTCTCTTTTTTTCTCTTATCATTTCCTAATTTTTGTATGAAAGCTTATAATATAATTGTTATTACTTGCGATTCCCAAGTAATATAAAGTACAATAAGTTATATTAACTTATTGTATAAATTTATTTAAATTTTAATTTACATTTACAGTTAAACAAAATATTTTAATGATGTAATATGTAATTTATCAAAATTTTCTTACTAATATAACCTTTATCAGCAATAAAAAAGAATCTATTTAGTGTGAAATATGATTAGATTTGAAGATTTTTATTTACATCACTTTGACAAGATATAAAGCCATAGTTTAAGTAGAACTGTACGAAGCACTAATCTTTTTATTGCGTCGACTAGCAGCATCAAATTTGGGGTGCAATTTAATTTAATGGGGGCAAACGAAGGTAGTTGAAGGGAGATCGAAAAGATTGAAGGGAGTGAAACGAGCAAAGACCGCCGATCGGTATTTAGTGGTTCCTGCGAGTGACATGTACGAGCTAACAATCGTGCCATTGCATTTTAAATGGATAGGGGATTTAAAAAAATTTTTTTTCAAGTACTGAGAATACTTATCAATGTTAACAATCTATGTTTCTTTAATAAGATAATAATATCTATCTAAAATCATTAAAAATATAATTATGTAAATTATTAAAATATAAGCTATGTATGATATTATTAAAAAACCATACATTTAAATTTATATTTATATTTAAATATAAATATGTA
>QKQZ01004864.1:0-10755 GCA_003595255.1 Solenopsis fugax | reverse complement strand
AAAGAATGCGATAAATGTAACACTTGTAAGATATGCGTTATAAAAGTAATTGCGCGAAATAAGTTAAAAATTAAGTTTCTTTAACATTTGTTTCTTTTACAAGTAACATTGTAAATCATTATAATTTTCTAAGTTACTGTAACTATTATATTTTACAACATTATATTTCGATTTTATTTAGACATCTAGCAAGTTTTTGTAGTTTAAAAATTTTTTATTTTAATAAAACTTTTATTTCTGTTTTCTTTTTAATTCTTTGAGATTAAATGTTATATAATCCATTGAAACTTTTTTTAAATTAAATATATCCATTTAGGTTAGAACAGAAAGATATTTCAATGGAAATACGCAGATAGTACCACTTGAATTTTATTTAAAAAGATAATAAAGATACCATCACTTGGGTTTTATTAAAAAAATAAAGATTCTATCACTTGCATTTTATTTGTTAAAAGTAGTATAGCAATTATTTCAAAGAGCAATATGTTCTCTTTACAATTGGCGCAAATTAAAGATTTCATACATTTTTTTGGAAAAATACATTTCGGTTGGATTAAATTTAAGATATTTATTTTTAAGTAAATACCACTTGGGATGGAATAGGAAGATTTTTCAATGATAATACAGAGATAGTACCATTTAGGTTTTGTATAGAAATTAAAGGGAGTACCACATGGGTTAAAATATGAAAATTTCTCAATGTAGATATAAAGAAAGTACCACTTGAGTTTTGTAGAAAAAAATGAAGATTTAAGGGGTACACGCACGCACGCACGCACGCACGCACGCACACACACACACACTTGGCACTTTTTTTACCCTTTTTTTTATTAAACAGACATGACAAATGACATAAGGTCCATGAAATTATCTTTAAAAATATAACCGCAATAAAGTAAATTATTATAAATAAATTAAAAATGAAATAAGCCACATCAAATTATTATAAATAAATTAAAAATGAAATAAGCCACATCACAGGTTCGACACAAAACAGATATAATACGCAATATTAAGAATAAAACCGAATAAATCAAAATGTAAAATTAACATCCAAATGATGAAAAAGATGTCCTCCATGTCAGCAATCCCCGAATAAAATCGTCCAAAAAACTGTTTCTTCGTTTCAAAGAGGGAAAAAGTGTAGTCATCCAATTGAAATTTTATTATCCTTCTATGTCATTTGTAAAATTTATTTACTCCCATATTTTTAAGCATGGAGGTTTTGATATTCGGTCTCAGATTAAGAGAAATGTGTCAGAACTGTATGAAGAGACTTCTTACTTCGTTTGCTCGACTGAGCATTACCGTCCGTTTCAATTTGTGTCCGATTGGGAATGTGTCCGTTTGAGACCGTCGTGTGTCCGTTTCAACTTTTATCCGATTGGAACCGTGTTCGATTGGACACACTGTCGTGTGTCCAATTGAAATTGTCGTGTGTCCGATTAACACACCCTGCGGTATCCGACTAGTTTTGTGCACATCTGGGATCCTCCCATTTAAATTGGTTTTAAACTTTTCAGTTTTATAATAAATTAGTAATAAGTTAGTAATGCAAACGTTTTTTGGACTAATGATAACTACACAATTATTTCGAAATTTTGTTAATGGATATGCTGAGGATGACTCCAAAGCAAGTCGAAACATTCGTTTGTTTATTTAATCAGAGTAAAGATGAATAAGCATTATTAATAACTAATAATTTTGTCTCCCGCATTAATATTCCGCGTAACAATGTACCGTGCTGTACTCCCATTAGCCTTTACTTAATTTTTTTATTGTTTAAATTAGCAATCAATTACTAATAATTAAAAATTAGAGTATATTGAATGAACATATTAACGTAGAAAAAGAAAATAATAATTGCGATATTCATGAGTTTCTTGATAAGAGAATAATTTACATTGAACATATTTGCATTTTTGTTGATAATTCACTGAGTAGAGGAAAGGAGGGGGTTGTGGAATACCATTTTGTATTTTGACAATAACTCAGTAAAAATTAACAATTCTAACCAACGCCAGTTTATTAGCCGTAGAATTCTACCAATCCTATAGGTAGAAGTTCATCATGTATATAGAACAAACGTAATTTACAATTTACTGAAGAGAGGAGAAAAAGATGCGTTTGTGGAATAACAGGGGAAGTCGTGGAATACTAACAACTAATGTCATAAGAAACACTTTTAATTATTAACTTTAATTAACTTATAAAAGAACATAAATTAATAATCTTTCGTAAATTTAACATACAATAAGTGCCGCAAAATAAGTTTTTACGAACATTTCATAAAATTTTTAAAAAATTTATTTTAATAATTTCTTTAGCTAAAAATATTTTAATTATAACAAAAATTTTTTATAATAATTCCTTTGCTTCTCTCTAATAAACATTACACAACTTCTACAATAAAATTGTAAAATCGCTAGAGCAACGCGACGTTTGTAACGCATGTAGCGGATAACCATATTCCACATACACAGCCCACATATAACATGAGTTTATTTGCAGAATTCATACATATATTATGACACACATTAAATTCAATAATATTATTTGAAATTCACATTCAAGGTCTTCAAGTTAGACTAAAATTAAAAAATTAATATGTAACATACCTTGAGTGTTTTGATATATTAAGAGTTAGGAAAGTAAATAGGCGTGAATTGTAGAGAAGATGGGTAATTAGAGGCAGAGTTAGGCGAAAAGGATTTGCGGCGATATTGGAAGATACAGCAGATAGGAACGAGAATAGGTTATGACGGACAATGAGGCGGGAGAATCCGAGAGGGCCGGTAAGGTAGGAAGGCAACGAAATTAAGTACGGATGGTAAGGAAAGGGAAATAAGGTGACGGTGGGTAAAGGGAAATAATTTTAGGAGAAAGGTTAAAGGAACTTATTGGAGAAGAAGAAGAAGAAGGAAATCTGTTAATAGGGAAAGATTTTAATATAAGAATGGGCGAATTAGGCGATAGAGATATAGGATGAAATAGTTATAGGAAGGATAAGGTGACAGGTAACGCAGGAAGGAATCTGGTAGAATGGTTAATAAGAGGATGGCATAATGAGATAATGGAAGGAGATTGGAAGGAATGTATAAAGGTACGGAGAAGAGAGAAGAGTATAATTATAGGAAAGAAAGAAATAGTGAAGGAAGAATGTTGAGTAGGATGTAAGATAGGAAGAGAATGAGGTATACATATAGGTATAGATATAGGCAGGTATTGTGAAAGTAAAATAAATACTAAGGAAATGAAAAATGTAAAGGTACAGATGATTGTATATCAAATTGTTAATCGAGTATCCTTGGCGGCTTGGAACATGCTGGAAGAGACAGAGTGAACTCGAATTACCGGCCATTGGAATTTATACAGCATATTAAGAGAAAGGTTAGAGGAATATATTGGAGAAGGAGAGGAAAGAAATTTTTTAATAGATGTAGATTTTAATATAAGAATGGACGAATTAAGTGGTAGAGATGCAGGGAGAAATAGTTAAAGGAAGGATAAGGTGACAGGTAAGGCAAGAAGGAATGTGATAGAACGGTTAATGGAAAAAGGATGGCATACTTTGAATGAGATAATGGAAGGAGATGGAAGGAATGTATAGAGATACCGAGGCGGTGGGAAGAGTGATATTATAGGAAAGAAATAATGAAGGAAGAATGTACCCTTGGCCTCGGATGCTGGGTACATGCTGAAAAAGACAGAGTGAACTCGGATCACCAGCCGTTGAAGTTTATAGAGTATAGAGGATGGAGGAAGAGATACAGGAGAGGACCAAGAAGAAAAAGGAGGAAAAGAAAATAGGAATAATTGTATAGGACAAGGAGACGATAGAGGTGTATGCAGAAAGGTAGGAGAAAGAATGGAATCGGATCTCTTGCCTTTGGAAATTGAGTTGACAAAGGAGGGAGGAAGAAATAAAATCGGAAGAAAAGGAGGTTGAAAAATTGAAAGATGATAGAAGAGAAGCAAAGAAGAGAAAAGGGAGGAAGGAGAAGAATGAAGAAGAAGGAAGGGAGAAGCCGAGGAAAGTACGGAACCTATGGAAGTATGGAGAAAGAAAAATGTAGGGGATACGGGAAAGAAGAATGTAAATTAGGATATAAGATAGAAAGAGGATTAGGCGCAGGTATAGGCGTAGGTATAGAAGTAGGTGTAGATATAGGTATAAGGTTTAGGTATAAGGATAGGTATAGGGAGCAGTTAGCACCGGCATGTAAAGGTGAGGAGGGATGAATGTATAAGTATCAACTGTAAACCAAGTCCCCTTCTTAGCTTTGTATATGCTGAAGGTAAATTCATTCAATATGTAACATACTTCTGAAAATTACGTAGAGAGTTACATCTGTAAAAATTTCTGCTATTTGCAAAACTGAAATTCAGCTTTTATAAAAACGTACTAGCGAACACTAATGACCAGTAACCACGTACAATATCGAAATAGACTGTAACGAAGTAATTTTAACAGCTTTTAGAATTCAACGCGAATTATACGAAATATCATGATATTCCACCACCTCAGATATATTCCACAACTGCCGTCCTTCTTCTAGCAGCTATTAACACAATCAACCTTCAATAATGTATTCTTTAATACTTTCTTAAGTAACAGAAAAAAGTTCAAAATATTATTTCATATCTTATTTTCTGTAAGTCAAAAAATGTAAAAATATTTTCAAAATTTACATTATTTTAAATATTTACATTTCTTTTAGTGTACGATAAAAAACATGAAAATACATAGCAGACATTTTATTACATATTGAAATAAAATATAAAAAATTAATTTCATAATATTATATACTTAAGAAAAAAATTATATAATAAAAAATAGAATAAAAGTAGAGACATAATAATCTTTAGAAAGTTATAAATAATGATAAATATATATTCTTTACTTACTTATATCTATATAAAAGACAGACTTCATAACATTATAATATGTGAAGTTAGACCGATATATGAATAATTCAAATAAGAAAAAAATAAATCTTTTATGGTTAAAACAGTCTATTTAGACAGGAGAAGCTTAGCCCTATCTTATTTGTGTTAATATAATAAAAATATTCTTAAAATTTTATGAAAGAAATTGAAAATTTATTTTTGTCAGTTTTTTACTCTTCAGACCATTGTGCGGGTGTCTCCATTGGCGGTAAGAGAATAAATAATCTGAGATATGCTGACTGTTACTATTAGTTTTAATCTGAGGAATTACAACTCTGCTCGCGAGCAGAAACAAAAGATGATGGAACTGCTGCAGAAATAATTGAAGAAGTGAGCTTAGAGGTCGGATTGAAAATTAATAAGGCAAAATGATAATTATAGACAAGCATAACAGCAGATCTGAATTGACTAAAACAAACATCAGTGTAATGGATTAATTTATTTATCTTGAATCCTTAATAATGAACACAAGAGGATGCATAAAAGAGATAAAGAAACGATTAGCAATCAGTAAAAGTTCTATAGTTAGATTAAGAAAAGTATGGAAAAGTTACGATATAACAATTCAAACGAAGATCTAGTGAAAGGTTTAGTTCTTCCGGTTTTCATGTATGAGTCGGACTGCTGCCCTTACAGAAAAGTATTACTGGTTGGTCATTTATTACTGAGGTCTAGTGATTTATTATAGATGACTAGTATTTTATTTTTGTATTTTAGTAGTTCAACTACTGAAAAATGAATAATAGCTAGTAGTTTTAGTAGTTCTTTCTAACACCCGAAGTACTGACGTAAGTACTTCAATATTTGCGTGTGTAGTAATAAAATACTGAAATATTGAAGAATCTAGTAATTGAGCTCAGACGTGAAGTATTAATAGGATGAGCAAATAGTTTTACACGTAATTTATTATTTAGTTTAGTACTTAAATATTGGTAAAAATGTGATTCAACTACTGAGGCAAATACCGAAGTACTAAATTCATAATTCATTGCCCTTAAGTTTTTAAATATCACAACCTACTTCTAAAGTATTTTATTTAATATAATAGTGAGATAAATACATATCTTAAATGCGTTACAATTGGCACTACGAAACTTGCCAAAAGATGTCATATGTATAGTACATGTAATGTACAAATTGAAAAATATTAATAAAAAGTATATTTTTACTTATTATAATAAATACAAGTTTTTGAAAGGAATATATCTGACTATTACACTAAATACGTTTTCTAATATCTTTGACCTTATTTTTATTATAAATAATATCATATAATAAATATGGATTCAAAATCACGATTTATTGTATACAACAGAATAGAACAATAGAATTAAATAATAGAATTAAATAATATCACGTTCTATAAAGATTCACGAGTATGTAATATGTTAATATGTACGAGTATTTATTATGAACTACTGGTGTGAAAAATTACTGAAATTCAGTACTTTTCATAGCAAATAGTTTTAGTAAGTTTTCACATCAGTAGTTCAATAGTAAGTACAGTAGTTCTGTGTAATAAATTATTTTCAGTATTAATCCAATACTGTCTAGTATTTCTAAAGTACTGACAAAAATATTACTGCCAGTGTTCACAGTAATTTATTACTGAATATTTTTTAGTACTTTTAGTACTATTCTGTAAAGGTAAACAGTGCGGGAGGTTGATGAGCATTATATTGATGCCTTCAAAATATATTGCTGTAAAAGGATATTAAGAATATTGGATCACGAAAAGAATGAATCAATACGCAGTGAATTCAATATAAGAAAAAGACTAAGCATACTCTAAGAAAATTACATCCTACTTCGGACACCTAAGTCATAAAAACGGTCTTGAGAAGTTGACAATACAAAGGAAAGTGGAAAGATCCAGCAGCCGATCAAATCACCGACCAGATACACGGATCTTATTATTAAGGAAGTAGGATCGTCATTTGAGGACGATGACGGACAGGGAAAAATGGAAACAGTTGATAAAGCATAACTCGTAATGACAAGATGCCCGAAAAAGGCGAATGACTGAGAAGAGAAGAAGAAAAAGCCTATTATAAATTCCGCTTTGTTTATCTATAATAAAATATTGCTAATTCTGAAACTGTTGAATATACGGGAAAACTAGAAAATTCCTTTTATTGTCATTACATGTGTTAAAGAAATCGTGCATGGTTATCCTTTGTTTAATAAGTTTTTTAAAAAAGTGATATAATAAAAATTGTAGGAAATTTTCTTTTTTACAACTTTGTTCATACCTATTTTGACTGTAGAATCAATATGAAAAAAGTTATTTCCGAAAAACTAGTTTTTGCCGTCATTTTTACAAGATAGCGGAATTATGCACGTACCCAGGAAGTCAAAAACTTGGAATTAGCATTAAAGTCTCTAATTCTATTACATATCAAAAAATCGCGTGACACTCCATGTAACAAACTCCCTACTTCCAAAATAAATTGACTGAATTATTAATAAGTTTGTAATTTCTTTTCAAAGATAAGATTCAGATAACCTTGTCTAAGGGTACATTAATAGAAAATTTAAAATTTGAGGATAATTTATTTTATGAAATATTAGATGAAAGAAAAAGAACCCATTAATTGTAAATGATAAATTTTGTGACATACAAAATGACTGGAATAGAAAAACAAATATTTCCCAGATTCATCAATTTTTTATGAAACCAGTTTAAATGTATTCTGTTATTTATTACTTTAAGTAAGAGATCGAAAAGACTCAGATTATCCTCATGTTTCTGGCTGAAGAACATTAGAAGATGATTTGACTGCACTTCAATGGATATCTTTCGCATAGGCGTATCTAACAACCACGTTGGACATTTGGATCACCAACTTTCAAAAGGAGACAGCATCATAAGAAGATGTCTTGATACTCTATCGTAAAGAACCCCGCACAATTTATATGAAAAAAACGTTTTCAGTTAATTTGTTTGAATTTTTTATATGTTGTAGTACTTGCATTCCTAATGAAAAACCTCAATTTTTAGAACATTTTTATGTCTAGTTTCGGAATTTAAAATATTTGAACGTCTCTTTCATGACATCCGCTCATATGTATACCTACACTAGTTTGAACTTGTATGCTTGCTCATATACAGGGTGTTCATTTGAAAACTTTCCAGCTGATTATCTCGAAAATATGACAAATACAAAAAAAAGTTAAAACACGTGTTCCATGATTTCGAGGGGGAAAGAGAACGGCACTCTCAATTTTTTATTTGGAGGGCGTTTTCAACGTAATTTGAAGGTCAAATTTTTTTTTAATGGAAATGTATATTTTTTTATTACAGGATCTTATTCTACGTAAAAAAACAAGTAATTTCTGTAGAAAACATTTTTTTGTTCGATCACTATTTTAGGAGATATTTAAGAAAATAGCAAGGCATAGTTACTGCATAAAATTTCGTCATTTATTATAACAAATGTTCAAAATGTTTTCCGTTGTTTGCTAAACAATAATAAAGGCAATTCCAAAATTCTGAACGAACATTTTGGAAAGTATTTGTTGGAATAGCTCTACATTCTTGTACAATTCTTTGATGTAAATCGTTTATATTTTCCGGTGGAATTTTATAAATAATAGATTTTAAGTGTCCCCATAAGAAAAAGTCGAGTGGAGTTAGATCAAGAGATCTTGGTGGCCACTCGATGGCTGCTCTTCTACCAATCCATCTCTGTGGGAATCGATTATTTAGCCACTGTCGAACTGGTAACACATAATGTAGGGGAGCACCATCGTGTTGGAAGCACAAAAGTTCCTCATTTAACAACAAATTGCCATTTTCATTTTTTTGGTTTTCAAGACTTTAAGTTATAAGTGGATCAATAACGTCATCTAGTAAATTTAAATAAAGATTGCCATTCATACTCTCTTGGAAAAATAGAGGTCCTATTATACTATTTCCTAGAATGCCTGCCCAGACATTTATTTTTTCTGGCCATTGAGAATTACTTTCTCTAACAAGATGTGGATTTTCGTCATTCCAATAACAACAGTTATGACGATTTACAACACCATTTAAAAAAAAAAGTGCATTCGTCAGTAAAACAAAAGTTTTTAATCAGATTGGGAGTGACGAGCACACTTATCTTTTTTTCAGCATAAATAAAAATAATATTATCTCGTTCTTCTAAAGAATACACCATTTTATAAAGTTTAATTATGTGATATTCCTTTAGATAATCTCTGATACAAGTTTCACATTCGACTGAATAGTACACTGTTGTACTGAAAGATAGCAAGGAACGGATTCAACACAACATAAACTATCTGACTATCTTTGTTTTCGAAAGGTACGTGTTAGTACAATCGGAAAATATCAGATCGAACAATTTACGTCAAAGAATTGTACAGGAATGTAGAGCTATTCCAACAGATACTTTCCAAAATGTTTGTTCAGAATTTTGGAATTGCCTTTATTATTGTTTAGCAAACAACGGAGAACATTTTGAACATTTATAATAAATGACGAATTTTTATGCAGTAACTATGCCTTGCTATTTTCTTAAATATCTCTTAAAATAGTGATCGAACAAAAAAATGTTTCCTACAGAAATTACTTGTTTTTTTACGTAGAATAAGATCCTGTAATAAAAAAATATACATTTCCATTAAAAAAAAATTTGACCTTCAAATTACGTTGAAAACGCCCTCCAAATAAAAAATTGAGAGTGCCGTTCTCTTTTCCCATCGAAATCATGGAACACGTGATTTAACTTTTTTTTGTATCTTTCATATTTTTCGAGATAATCAGCTGGAAAGTTTTCAAATGAACATCCTATATGTATATCAGTACGTATGAATGTCCGAATTACTCAACGTAGATATTTCAATGTTGAATAAGTCGGTGAATAAAAAGAGCACAAAGCTCATCAAAAGAGTGCAAATTAAAGGTAAAGATTTACGTTTTTGAACGTTGTAGTGCATTTGTATGCGATCTTTAATTTACATCAAATGAACTAGAAAAATTCGTATAAAGTTTTGCCACATCTTTATTTGTATTCGTACAGCTCCGCGTAAAAGATCAGTTAAACGTTTTCAAAATCGAATATAAAAAGTAGAAATTTTTAATTATAAAATAATTTTTGAAAAATTTCATTATAATTTATCACTTTTGTCGATATTACACTCTTTTTTTGAGAATATTTTGAGAACAGGTTATCCTTTCATTTTGCTGTTGAACGTTCACTCAATTTTTGCTGAAGTCGATATTTGAACTTTGTAATAACTGGTAAAAAAAAATTGTAAAACGATCTTCCTGGGCTAATTTTAAAGGCGAAATTTTGATTATCTAAGATTGTGAGTTAATTTTTTTCGAAGCTTCTTTTACACTAAAAAACGCGGTAGGAAATTTAAGGATTTTAAAAAATCAAAAATTTTGCAAAATTAAATAAATCTGCGGAGTTGCAAATTTGTTTAAATTTGCAAAATTTTTTATTTTTAAACTCTTTAAATTTCGAAATAAGAACGCCTTCTACGGTCAAGCTGGATCTTAGTGCTTTTTATAAATTTTACTTGTGAGATTTTTATATACCTTTTTTCAAATTCAACCGACTACGCGCCGAATTACTTTTCCGGTCATCACACAAGTAAAATTTATAANATTACATTAACGGTCGAATATCTCCAATTTTAAATCACGCGCCTGAAATATGCGTTCTCACTCATATACGATTTTTGCGAGAAATATCACCGAAGCCTCAGTGGTCGAAGTGGTAAGATGCTCGGGCCGGAGATTCGGGAGGTTCCAGGTTCGAACCCTGGCTGAGGTGATATTTTTCGCAATAAATT
>QKQZ01004863.1:0-10370 GCA_003595255.1 Solenopsis fugax | reverse complement strand
GCTCGCATCATGGACAGCTCTGGTGTCGCAAGGTAAATCGGTGAAGTCTCACACCGATGATAAGACAGGGAATGCCTGGCTTTACAGACCATCGCTCCTCAAGCCGGGCAGATTTATAACGGCCCTAAAAATGCGCACCAACACCACCGCCAATAGAGCAAACATGGCTAGAGCTGGCCCGGTGGCAGACGTGAATTGCCGCAAATGCAAGAGCCAGCCAGAAACTCTCGCACACATCCTGGGGCAGTGCACAATAATGAAAAGCCACACGATCCGCCGCCATAACGAAATATTAGATCTGTTAGTCGAGCAGATAACAAAGAGAGACAAGGAGGTAGCGGTAACGAGGGAAACTACATATGCGGCCCCCTCGGGCGGGAATCTCAAACCCGATCTGGTAATACAGAGCCGGAAAGGGATCTTCGTAGTCGATGTTACGGTCCGCCACGAAGATAATGATTACCTTGCTCAGGGACACAATGATAAGATACGAAAATATAGCCAACTGCTACCTCCCCTGCGGCGGGACCTGGGAGCAACCGCTGCAGAAGTCCTGCCAATTGTGGTGGGAACCCGGGGGGCTATGCCCAAGGAGACTCAAGAATCTGTCCAAATTGGGAATCAAAGACCGCAAAACGCTAATCACGATATCGATGATAGCTCTACGTAATTCCATCGAGCAATATCACATGTTCATGGATTACGATGCCCCCCGCCATCCGACGGAGACCCCCAGCTTCGTCGGATAAAACTTCCGACCCATCGAGCCCCGCAGTCAGCTGACGCACTACGGGAAGTTACACGTTAATTTATTCGTAAGCGTCTTATTTATTTAACTTATTTATTTATTTATTTTATCTTATTTTATTCTTAGACTCCGAACGTTTGGGCCTTTTACACCCAACTTCGGTGGACACAACCAAACCAGAGGGCGAGCGGGCCATGTACACCCGCCGCCAAGTTTTATAATTTGACTAAGATACGTATTTATTTATTTATTTATTTATTTATGTATTTAGTTATTTATTTATTTATTTCTAGTTATATATTTATACCTGACTGTGGGTGCGAGTCGTAGCACTTGGAACCTGCCATTCCGAGCCACGGCGGCAGAGCCGGAACGGACCGGGCACGGACGGTCGTTCTGGGCGGGAACCTCCACGTGGTATCCCTGGTAACGGGCGGTACCTGATGGTACGCCCGGCCAATTCCCGCTTCCTCAAAGCTCGAGGACTCTGTTCATTCTAATTTTTCCGGCCCACTGCGAGAGTTCCCTGGCAGGTCAGTCAGACGGGTTTCGTGCTGCGGCACAACCGGGTCGGAAGTCTAGATGGTACGAATACGAGCAAGACCGTAATGCACGGAGCCGTTAATCTGTATTTATGTATTATAATTAATGTTGGGAGTTCCGTGCAAACAAGGGGCACCAACAGCCAACTCGCAGGTGCCCCAAGAGCCGGGCTCTGTTGTTTCTGGACACCACGCCAGCAAGAAAGGTGGAAAGTACGCGGCCGAATAGGCCGCGCAGAATATAGCTTTTATTATAAGATGCTTTTTCATGGGCGTCAGTTGACGCTCGAAACGAGCGTCAAGACGCTCGGGTAAGGTTAGATTAGTAGAAATAGCGTCGATATTTTGACGCTCAATGAAAAAGATTTTCAACGTCATTTTTTGGAATTTGCGTCAAAAAGTAGATACACATAACCTACATATATTTATTTATTGGAGCATTTGGAGCTGTTTCGAAAAAAATGTGCTCTCCGTTAATAAAACATTATGAGTGAATGATAGAATGTGCGAATAAAATTAACAGGCTCTTGGGAGTAACTAATTAAAAAGTTAAAAGTTGAACAAAAAGTTAAAAAATTAATAACTTTTAACTTAATTTAGTTAATTTTAAATGCGTTAATTTTTAACTTTAACTAGTTATTTTTAAACATTAACTTTTTTCTAAGTTAATTTTTTTTTTAAAAGAAACACAGTAAAACAAACACAGTACAATCTAGCAATATATCCTCGATTATTGAACATTATCTTTACAGCAGTAGATATAATAATATAAATTGTAAAAGATTTGCACTAAAACGAGCTTTTATAAAGTATAATACATCGGGACCATATATTCTCAGCACATGAAGAATGAATGTTTAGTGCAGGTGGTTTACTATTTGATGACATACGAGGGAAGTTAACCGATCGTTATTTTGAAATGACGCTGTCTTATTAAAATTTAATAATTATTTTAATAATGATAAATTTTTTTAATAGGATAAATAGGATTATATTTTATCAGTATATAATATGTAAGGTTATATTTTATATTATACATAAGATCGTATTTTTAATAATTTAATCATAAAATGTAAAAATTGTAAAAGAATACATATCTATATAAAAAACAATATTTCTTTTTCATTTTATATAAACTTAAATTATAAATGAAACAAAATTTATTTGATAATTTATACTTGTTTTGTTATTTATAATGCAATTTTTAAAAATTACGATATTCTAATTTTATATAAATAATGATTTTCAAAATTAACTTTTATTTTAACTTAAGTTAATTTAATCTTAACGTAACTTTAACTAACAAGTAAACATGCCCAAGTGTTACACTCAGATTTTGATGAGCTTTGAATATTGTTACGTCCAGCAGATTGAAATATTTTTGGTTGAAATAAAGGAAGACTCTCAAGTGTGTGGAATGGAGCGGCCTCCGCTGGTTGGCGTCGTCTGAGCACTCGTGCCAGGTTTTTCCTGAGTAATTCACTGACTCCATTCTTATTTCATATTACAACTAATAGAAAAATTAATGTGCGGGCGAATCTCGTAGCGAGGCAATCGCGCCAAAAGATAATTGAATATTGAAAGATTGAAATACTTGTTCGACAATGAACTAATAATCTTGAATTAAAAACGCGAATATGCGCGGTAATAATTATGAACAACTGATCTCAATGAATTACGGACAACGAATGCTGAATGAAAAGGTACACGCGCTCTTAGGCGTAGGGCGTTGTATCCCTCCGCCACGCGCGTGAAACGTGAAGAAGTGCCGCCGCGACGCCGCACGGCCGCGCGTTCTGTGCATGGCTTATCGTACCCCGATGCTTGGAAAGCCTTCCTTTGTTCTTTAATTAATGCAATATTAACGTAGCTTAATAATTAACGCAAATGATAACGCATAAAGAAAGGAGATNAATGCAAATGATAACGCGGAAAGAAAGGAGAAAAGAAAATGAATAAAATATATGGATTAAGGTCGCAATTAATAAAGTCGGAAAGAATCAGTGTAACAATTAAGCTTGATATAATGTAATAACGGGTTTCCAAAAAGTAAGATCCAAAAATTAAATAATGTTAACATGATAAGAACAGTAGAATCCATTATAATATATGAGGGAATGTCCGCGATATTTAAATCTAAATAGGTAGCAACGAAGAAACGCGATT
Source organism: Solenopsis fugax (assembly GCA_003595255.1). Classification (NCBI taxonomy): domain Eukaryota; kingdom Metazoa; phylum Arthropoda; class Insecta; order Hymenoptera; family Formicidae; genus Solenopsis; species Solenopsis fugax. The sequence goes on along the minus strand of QKQZ01004863.1, from coordinate 6,914 downwards.
GAAGAAATTATCTCTAAAATTAGTGAAAGTGTCGAATTTAAAATCATTGAGTAAACTCGCGCCGAGGTTCCAAAAGTTTCCTTTTCTTTTCTTCTTCTTTTTTTAAACGTTTAAGTCAAAAGGAAAATCTAGAATTAATTCTTAAAATCTAACGCATATATTTTTAAAAAACTAATGTGCGAGCGAAAGCGAATGGCAAGCCAGAGTTTCTCACGGACATCTAATCGCCGCAGACATGCTTCTCGGAACTCTATCGTGACTGTCGCGACCGGTGGTCAGCGGAAAATGATAGCTGCGCCTTCTCTTCTTGTTACGTTGAAAATTTATAATTTTATCGTCAAAAGTAATCTACAAAAGGTTTAAGTAAAAATACTCGACAATAATACTCGTCGCTTGCTTTCTCACGCTTTAAATCTAGTCACTGATTAATAAAACTTATGAACTAGCGCATAATATAAAGTCGAGAATGGCGAAACGAAAGGTGGGGGGAAGTGAAGAATTGCTGGACGTTACACCCCCGACCTTAACTTGCGAGCAAGGCATGTGCGAGCACCGAGGGAGCGAGGTAGCCTCTTCGGCTGTAGTTCAGGATTCCGCTGGTGACCCTGATGTCCTTGCAGCTTGGTAGAAGTTATCGGACGTAGCGACTCAAGCGCTGCTCTAAGTTGGCGAGGGATTCATTGATGATGGCCAGTTCTGTTTGTTGGGCAGGATAGAGCGCTGGAGTAGATCTAGTCTGCTCCCAAGACTGCTTATTACGAGGTTGTGGGTTGGTGGCAGGGGTGTCCACTGTCTGGACGGAAGCGTTACTCCGGTATATGTTGTCTGCGGATTCACGGCATGGTGTAGAGGGTGCACGCTCTGCAGTCTTCCTCCCACCTATGTGCAGTAAAAGGTTCATCACCGAAGAAAATATGGCACCCAGCAGGTGTACGCTCCATCCGTAGACCGAGTGAAGCGCATATCCGTGGATGAGGGTGTCTGCAACAAGTTTAAGGCTCTTAATTATCAGCCAAACGCCAATGAATCCGGCAGTGGCAGTGCCAAATCGCAAGAATCCGCCCAGAGTCTTTCTGCAGTTGTCCCTGCGATTTTGCTCAGGGCTTCTTCGTCCAAAAGATTGTTGATGGAGAATCCGTCCAGTGGTACTCGGTGGCCGCTTACGGCTTTGGCGAAATTCTTCATTCTGGTTGAATGTTTAATTGGAAACATGATGTGTTCCCGCAGTCGGCTGAGATCCTTCTCGGTGTAGATTCCGCTACTGGCAAGATATTCCGCATCCGTGTAACGCCACTCCGGCTGTGAAAGTGGTTCCAGTGTTTGCGGTGGTGTAACTGCAGCAGGCAGCGGAGTTAGGCTGATCCATCCGCCCTTCATTAGATACATTACGGGAATAAGGGGGCTGCAATTGATTGCTGTTCCTGCGTCTGCAATCACTCTAGTTTTGGGGGTTAGGAAAGCGGAACGGTTATTGAAGGAAATCGGTAGTTCCAGGTAGCATTCTTGTGTTGTCCGCCTAGTAACCTGAATCGGGATGCACTTAGCGATGTGAGCTACTTCTCCCGCAATTACAGCCATGTAACCGGGCCCCTTCATTAACTGATAGGCAAAAAGGTCTGGTCTGACGTGAGCTACTGACAATGCATTTCTGAGTACTTGTTGTTCTAATAGGCATTTTTGATATATGATGTTCTGATAAAGGGTCTGTATTTGGTGTTTAAGGTGCTTCTCGACATAGATGAATTTTGAATTTACATAGGCAAATGAGTCAAGGTTATTTGGCAGGATTGGCATTTTTATAGTGAATGGGTTATCCTTACTTGTTTCGAAAATCACGAGCTTAGGATGTTCGTTTGAATTAGAGTGAATCCACAAATAGTTCTTTCTGATTTCTTTGATAAGGCAAACGTCAGATCTTCTGTGGTAACCGAATAAATGGGTAACGGGAGTTGGAATCAATAATTCTGGTGGCTAGTCCTTGATCTATCAACAATGTACTCTAGTACATCGTAGGAATGAAATTGACAAGAGTTATCAGGTAGAGGGGACCAGAAGATATTTGAACCGTCTTCGTAGACGCACGTGAGTTCTGAAATTTTACAGTGCGTACCGGATTGCAAAATTATTAGATCCTGCGATGATTTTGTAGTAGCACGATAGCTCTTGTAAGTTATATAGATTGATGCTTCGACGACGACGTTATTCCATGTCTTATTACCATAGGGATCAGAATACTGCGCCCCGTGGCAAGTTCCGTCGATTGCAATGCTACCGGCAAGAGTCAGCGTTCTATAGTTGGTAGAGTTCGGAAATAGGTCGAAAATTGGCGTAGAATGTCCGTATGAGAACGCTCGCATTGCATGTAATTTGGAGCAAGCCGTCTGGTCGACGTCGACGAGGTATTTACGATGACTTCCCTGCACTAGGGATATGTGCGAATGCATTCCGCAGTAAACGATGCGTCTGTCGATTTCAACTCTACAGGTGTGGACGAGGGTTTCGGCATACTTTGCGGTTTGCAGAAGCTGCAGATATACGGCAGTAGTATTGAGCTTGTCGTCAGGAGCGTGGTATTCCCCAACGTCTAAGAGTGAAATAGTGGTGGAATTAAAATTGGAACCTCCACAGTCGTATCTAAGGAATGCTTCGGTGATCTGGGTGAGTAAACCCAAAAGAAAAATCGGGACCATCTGAAATGATGGGCAGAGCTCATCCGGGTTCCTCATAATGCGCCTTTCGTCCGGTACGCACTGTAAGCGATTCATATGTACAACCTTGGCAGTACGCCTTATTTGCAAGCGAACGTTGTAATGGTCAAGCACCTCTATGATCATGTAGGGTCCTAAATAATGACCGACGAATTTGTTCGGCCTTCTTTCGTTCAGAAGGAAGACGTAATCGCCTTGATGGAAATTTTGCTTATTAATCCTTCGGTCGTAGTATTCCTTAGATCTTGATTTGGCCCATTCCAAATTTAGTTTGGCGTGTGCCTGCAATTTGCGTATGTCATCGAACAGGTTAATGAGATAGTGATGATATGTCTCAGGATCTTTGTCGCGCGAAAATTGCGATGGCACGCGCGCAATTCTGCCGAACACGAGCTTATGGGGCGTATAATTGGTGCCTTCGTGTACGGAGGTATTATATGAAAAATTAGCTTGCTCTATCAGATCGTCCCAATCTTCGTGCTTGTTAACGAAACATTTTAAATATTCTTGGAGTACATGATGGGAGCGCTCAAGAGAGCCATTGGACTGTGGGTGGAAAGCGGTGGTACGGAGGTGTTGTATGCGAAATTTTTTTATTATAATTCTAGAAAATTGCTCACGAAATTTGTGTCCTGATCCGTCAGGATACATCTAAGGCATCCGAATCGGTAGATAAAATTGTGGGCGAAATCTTCGGCAGTTGTTTCGGCTCTAATGTCGGGTAAAGGGACCGCGACGGAATACTTAGTGAGCAGATCCTGCATAGTGAGAAGATACGCATTTCCCTTAGGTGTACGTGGCATTAGCCCTAGCATATCTAATGCAACCTTGTCGAATGCTTGATCAGGGGTATCGGTGAGTATCATAGGTTGCCTTGTTTTCTGCCTGACAAGTTTCTTTAATTGGCAAGTTCTGCGTTGCATAGTCTGATAAAATTTTGAATGTCATCTTTCATTCTTGTCCAGTAATATTTTTCTCGCACTCGGCGGTAGGTTTTAGTTACTCCCTTGTGACCTCCGACTGTTGAGCTATGCATTTCGGCGATAATTTCCGTTCGTAATTCTCCCGGTCGGTTCATTGTTAGGCTCAAACATATTGTTATCGTTACAGGGCTGACCGCCAGCGTGGTTTGCAGTAGAGCTTGGATTGACTTCCAGGGATGGTCATCTAGTTTCTCGGTTTTTCGGATACTGAAGGTACGAAGTTGAAATGTCATGACCGAATCGAGCAACGAGGCAAAACATTCTCTCAAAATTAACCGATCTCGTGCTTCTCCTTTCCTTAGCTGTAAGAATTATAATATATTTGTTAGCTGTGGGAGCCGGATAAGGTCGGGCTCGGCCTAATTCATTAAGGGGTGGTAGCTTCTGTTCATCAGCAAGTTCTCGCGCGCCATCATCGAACGGATGGCCATCGGCCGAAACAAAAACAACTAGATTATCATTCTGCGAAAGTAGAGGGTCTCGTAATTCTATGATTCGACATTCTGTTTCACACGCAACTGCGAGTTCTTCATCAGTTTCTGGTAAGTCATGGTCGTCAATGATGCGTCAGATAAGGCATCCATCTCATCGTCATCTTCTTCTGCCGTCAAAGTCTCTTCAGGATCGTTGGACGTTATGGGGAGGGGCGCGCTTAATTCTGGGACGCGATCTGTACGCGGGACGTTGATTGTCGCTTCTGGCGGCTCGTCAACGAATATTGAAGGAACAACAATCGTAGGTGGAAGTTCTGTAGGGGGCCGCTGCTTCCTGGGCCTCTTCCTCTTTTGACCGTGATGGGAACTTTCGATGATTCTTCGGCGGCCGCTCTACCTTCTTTGTTCTCAGCGTCTTCGGCTTCTAAGTCGATATGGCCGAATTCGTTCTGTTGACCATAATGCAACGTCGGTATTCCAGGTGGGCTCGTGAATGTCGCCCGCGTCTAGTCGGATAACGATGACTCAGTCGAGGGGGCGGTAATGTTCTACGGGTAGGGAGCGCACGTCTTTGTCTGTCTCCGTTTAACCGTCTTTTGCAAGGGAATTTAATAAGATATGGTTGCGTTCTGTCTTGTCGTTGTCGCTATGATCCTCGTGTTCCAATTCGGACTGCTGGCGTTGATCCTCGGCATCCAGACGTCGTTTCTTTGTTATTGGAAATAACTTAAGGGGAGCGGGATGGGATTCAGTGGTTCGAATGAGCTTATTTTTTTCTTTTTTGTTTTCTTCCTCTGTGACATCTATGATTTTTGTGACTATTACTCTTTTTGATGCTGCATCGTGCCAAGGATGGTTTTTTGAGAGTGCGTCGGCATTTTTGTTCGTGTTGGCACATTTATAGACGACTTCATAGTCGTATTCTTCCAATTTTAAACGCCAGCGCATCAGCCTGGACGACGGATCTTTAACCTTGTGTAGCCAGATAAGTGGTTGGTGGTCGGTAATGAGTGTGAATTTCCGTCCATAGAGGTAGGGACGGAAGTGATGAGTACAGTAAGTAATAGCGAGTAGCTCCTTTTCTATGGTTGAATAATTCCTTTCGGCCGAATTGAAAATACGAGAAGCGTAGGCTACAGGTAAGTCTTTATCGTCGTGTTTCTGGCTTAGAACCCCGCCAATCGCATAGTCTGAGGCGTCGGTTGTGAGGATAAAGGGCAGGGAGAAGTCGGGTTATTGTAGAATAGGTTCTCTGCAAAGTGCGTCCTTCAGCGTCGTAAATGCGTGTTGCTGTTCTTCGTTCCAGGAGGAGGGGGGTATCCTTTTTACTAAGCTGCGACAATGGTTTCGCTATTTTAGAAAAGTCAGAGATAAATAAACGATAGTACCCCGCAAGTCCAAGAAATTGACGAACATTCTTTAGGTTTCTTGGCGTTGGAAAATTATGAACTGCTGTGATTTTCTGTGGGTCTGGCCGGACTCCATTTTCTCCAATGATGTGACCAAGATAGGCTACTTCGCGCCGTAGGAACTCGCACTTATCAGGCTGTAGCTGGAGGTTATCTTTCCTCAATCATTCCATTAATTTTTCCATCTTGATGTCATGTTCACGCAGGGAGCTGGCGTACACCACGATGTCGTCCATATAGACGAAAAGTTCTATTCCTTGAAGTCCAGCCAATGTCTGATCCATGAGGCGCTGGAAAGTAGCGGGCGCATTCTTAAGCCCGAAGGGCATTCTCTCAAATTGAAAGTGACCATGTGGTGTGGTAAAGGCCGTTTTATGAGCGTCTTGATCCATCGGGATTTGATGGAATCCACTAGCGAGATCCAAGACAGACAAATACTTCGCTCCGCCTAACTGGTCGACGATGTCACAGATATTGGGTAGAGGATAGGCGTCCCCCATGGTCTTTTTTTTAACCACTTTGCACCAATGCTAAAAATCTAAAAAAATTCAAGGCATAACAAGAGTGAAAGACGGCATTGTAAAAATATTTCGAGAGTGCACCCCCAAAGCCTGATTTTTTGGAGCAATTAAAAAACTTTTTGAATTTTTTAAAATATGAATACGAGCTTTTAGAGGGACCAAAATATTCGTTAAAAATGTATGTTAATGATATTTATATTGTAAATTTTTTTCATAAGAATCGCTTTACTAGAAGAGCAGAAAAAAATTAAAAACTGAAAAACACGTAAAACGCTCCAGAGGAATAAATAGCAGGGATAAAGGGCTGAAACTTGGTAAAAAATTTTTTTTCTTCCTACCTCAAATTTGGATCCTAGCCCCGATCTGATTCCCTCAAGTGCAATTTTCACATGCTTATCTGGCTAGATCCTTTCGGACTAAAATGGATTCTGACAGATAGAAATTTTTCTATCCGAATCTTTCGTATACTTTCACCAGGATTGACTGGTTGAATGATTTATAATACATGCATACGATTTACAAAACATTAATACGTCACACTGCTATATAATACTATATCAATATTGCACGCATATAGACGCACACATTTTCAAACACACTAATTTTTTATATTAGGTATAAACAATTTAAAAATTTCAATATTGTATTTTTGTGCAATCTGCATTCAAAAAATTAATTAATTAATTTTGTTACGTATTATTTTATATTATAATGTGTGAGTGATTATCGTCACTTTCCGAATGCAAAGATGGAAACTGTACTGAATGATTTATAACTCATTCAAATGTTATCTAATAAAAAATTATTAAATATGTAACAATACACCCCCCACCGTGTGCGCGCGCCTCCACCGTACACG
>QKQZ01004852.1:0-21732 GCA_003595255.1 Solenopsis fugax | reverse complement strand
GTAAACAGTATTAAGTTTTTATTGGTATAATTTATTTTCCTTAAACATAGTAAATAATACTTATCGATAGCTACGGCGTATATACCGCAGTTACCCNTTTTTTAAGATTCTTTTTCAAGTATAAAAAAAGAAATATTTCATATTTACAATTTTTTTTATAATAGTAAACAGTATTAAGTTTTTATTGGTATAATTTATTTTCCTTAAACATAGTAAATAATACTTATCGATAGCTACGGCGTATATACCGCAGTTACCCTAAGTTACTAAATATTTAGAAAAGTAAAATTATTTTTGGTTATATTGATCAAATATTTAATTGATACTATTTCACTATACATTTGGTAGTTATAATCAGTCTTTTTTTTTAGTGTATAACTATTTCATTCAGTGATATATGCACTGTCTTTCAGTGACAACATACTGATTCGGTCAGTGAGAGTACCCCCTTCTTAATCAGAATCACTGAAAAATAGTGAATAGTCACTACAGATGACCACAGTTATAAGTATAGCACTGCAAATCAGTAAGATTCCACTGATTCAGATTTAGAGAGTGGCAAAGCATATCGTGTACGTTAAAAATAACGCATTATTGCAATGTGCAACACATAAATTTCAATTAATTTGTACGATAAAATAGCGTAAAAAAATCAGAGTTTTCAGAGTATATTACACTCGAAAACACAATTTTTTGTTCTGGAGAGCGTTTTAAAATATTTATCCCTTTATTCCGCCGAGATCGAAACGCCAGCTAGGGTTCTAGGAAATCCGCAGGCATTCCCGAAGGGTGAATCCGATGTTTGACACGAAACCAGACAGGCGCTAGCGGAGCACGAAGAAGCTGGTTGGGCTCGTTGGAATCGCGGCAGGATTAAACGGGCAAATTACGGGTTTGCGGCGGACCACGAGAAGAGGAAGAGAAGAAAGAAAGAGAGAGAGAGAGAGAGAAAGAAAGAGAGAAGAGGTTCGAACGGCGAAAATAAAGAAAGTGGAGGACAAGACGTCTCCCAGCAAATTCCACCACGGGCATACGCGAACACGGGGCCCCGGCGAATTTATCGCATCCCCAGAACCCCGATGTAATTATCCTCATTCCGAAATCCTTGAACGCGTGTCTCCACGCGCACTCAAGCGGCGCAATGTGCGAGAGATCGCGGATAAATTTCCTTAAATAAGATCCAACCGCCTCTCTCTTTTATCCTCTTTGCAGCGAAACGAGAGAGGTTCCCTCTAGTAACCGAACTCCAAAAAATATATTCGATGTATTCTCACGAGGGACTAATCGATTCGTAAACATTCGTGAAATAAAGCCGTGTATTTCTCCGATGAAGAAGGGAACCTTGCATAAAATTCTCCCAATTAGCCTTTAGATAAGGATTTCCGCGGAATTCAAGACCTCCTCTCCGTGGAGGTGCTATCACGTCCCCGTTTTTGTCACAATAAAAGAGGGAATCGCCGCATTCCGCTTAATAGCTAAATATACTCGGGACGTGCCGTAGTTGCGCGCCTTGAGGGAAAAAGCGCGAGGATAATCTTGACTCCCGCGTGCCCGCATGGCCGCGTGTGATCGCGTGCGAATTAATCGGATATCAAACGCGGAAATATTCGCCACAGTCGCGAATTAGGGACGCCGGTATTGCTGGCTGTACGTGTCACGTGTTCGTGTCGCAAATCAGAGGTTGCCAAATCCAGGCAAGATAATATATTTCGAGAGATCACGAGATATCTATTAGAAATATAGAAAGTTAAGAGTACCGCGTTAAAATATTATTGAATAATAAGTTATTAATATGCAATGTCGTGTATCCGCGAAAAGAGATTAAAAATATTTATTTATTACAAATTTATTCATCGTTCCTCATTATTCTTAGAAAGCTCTTCGATGGATATAAAATCTACACTGAGAGAAATCGTTTGGTAGTATAGTGATCAAATGAATTTTATAGTTACCGATACCAAAAACTTTGTTACATTTAACAAAAAAACCAAAAACATTTTGTAATTTGTTGTATGAAAAGAATTATTTGATTAAGATTACAAATTGTTTGGTCAAAACTATATATTTAGTAACTATCACCATAAAATTCATTTGATCACTAATCAATCAAACTTTGGTTGATTTTACAAAACATTTCTCTCAGTGTAAGACCTACATCGTGTAATTAAATCAAATGATGAATGATGCAATAAATACAATTACTTAATGTTTATGATGTTCGTTTTTATTAATGTTTCGTCAATTGTATACGTTGTAAATTTTAATTATTGACACAATAGGATTCTCAGGTATACAGTCAATTAATCTAAGGTTTGGGAACCTCTGTCATGTGTGATGGAACCGGTAGCCTTTGCCGAGTACACTTGAACGACGAAGAAACATGAGAACGCGTCGCTATTTCCATAATGAAAAGGTTCGTCCGTTAACCGCTGTTAACCCTTGCCTGGCGAGAGCATGCGTGAAATTGCACTCGTAGTTTCTTTCTAGGACTCCGTACCGGTTTTCAGAATGAAGACCAACGCGACTGCGTTTCGATACGCATTTCGTCGGCAGAGTAATTGATTATGCTGTAATCCTTACATCGCGGAAGGTGTAACAGGCGTAATGTTCAACAATTTATAGAATATCGGAATGTAATAAGCGAAAACACGAGCGTTAGAATATTTCTGAGCATAAACCAATCGATGCGCATCGCGAGCGTATTTGTAAATCTGAAGTATTTCAAGCTTTATAAATCGCAACATTTTCCGTAGGCATCTTACAACCGTTTATACTTAAAAAAAAAAAAATATATATATATATGAAACTGAGGCTGATAGAATTGAAATAAATCGTATAGCGTTCTAAATACACGAATAGATATTCAGGAAACGTATATTACCGCCTACATAAATACCGCATAAATCTTTGATCTTTCTAAAAATTATTCTATACGTAACAGCGAACACACGCATAAATCGCCTATCGTTAATATTCCGCCCGTCATTAATAATTCGAAAAGTGCCACGGACAATAAGAGCGGCGAGCTCGCTAGCTCGGACGGATATTCAATCTATCGGGAGCACACAGCGTAGCTGGCGAGAAGCTGTTACGAGATCGTTGTCGCCCGTAAATCGTCATCACGTTCGCGCGAACCCGCTACCGGTTTCGCTACACGAAGTTTTCCCGATCGCGGCGCGTACTTTCGCGATAAGGTATCTCGATTACGGTCATTGGTTATGATTTATCGCGGCTCGTCTCGGATCCGTGTGAACGACAGAGTAAACACGAGGCTCGTGAAGGCGCCTGTCGCGGTCAAGGCGCAGAACAAATCACTCCGGAAGAGGACTTTTGCATCTTGATATGTCGGGCGGCAGCTAGTACTCGCATGGTGACAGAGGACACGGGATTTCTCTTTTCCACGGTTAACGATTGCGATATTAACACATAAGTGGAGCGAGGACCTCGACAAATTGGCATTCGCGCATATTATGAAGTAGATTTTATCGGTCTCTATATGTCTTGTAAGTATATTAAAATATAAGCGACTAATAAACCAATGCAATTTATTACACATATATTGAAACTAAATCCGTGCTAGTTTACCAGATGTTCAGAAATTCGCGAATTAAAATATGTTCTCGAAAAATTAAGCGAAAAAAAAGCTATTTCTGGATTTTTATTCCAAGAAATAATTTTTAAGATATAAGGACTTATAAATCTTGTGATATTTTTCGCAATAAATTCTTTACAGTTTTTTCAGGGGGGATAAGGGGTCTAACATCAAGATGCAAGTTAGCATCGCCAATTATTAAATTATTTCTAATTTAATTAATGTGATATTACCTGTTCATGTTGAACTTATAGTTGCGTTATGATCGGAAAAGTAATTTCGGTTGAATTTGAAAAAAGGTATATAAAAATCACACAAGTAAAATTTATAAAAGCACTAAGATCTAGCTTGACCGTAGAAGGCATTCTTATTTCAATTGTTTGTATGTATTACATTAACGGTCGAATATCTTCAAACTTATAAATCTGTTCAAAAATTACGTTTTGACGGTTATCTGTCACTGCTCATACGGCAGTTTAGTGACTCACGAATATGCGACTGTTTAAATGTTTATGTTTGGCCAGCCTCCAAATATTTATATCTTGAAAATTACCTCTTGAAATAAAAATCTATAAATAACTTTTTTTTAACTTAATTTTTCGAGAACTTTCTTGCTATAGTATTTGAATTCGCGAATTTCGGTGCATTCTATATGAATTTAAATCCATGGATAAGAAGCGATTTTTAATTTTTCTCGCCTTACTTCCATGTTGTATAAATTTTCATACTATCCTTTTATCATTTGGATTAGCTTAATGAGGCTCTAAAAGATTTAAACGCAAGTTTTAAAAAGCTATCTGTTGAGAAGTTCATAGAATAATATAGAAGCAAAAAAGCTTTTCTAACTTTTTGATATGTTATCTGTGTGAAAGAATTATATGCCTCCCACCTGTGACTTGAAATAGATGGACTGGTAGGCTTTAGTATAAAAGCGAGATCACATATGTGGATCATACCGAGTTACTGTACTGACTCGAAGCGGATATTGGGAACGAACATCAGGGAAAAGCATAACGTGTCGCGCACGACAGACTTAGCTATTTTAGCTTGGGCTTTCCAGAACACCCAGCAGCTGCATTCCGCTCGAGATATTGCTCTCTTTTAATACCTTTGTTTGGAAATTAATGGCGCACCATTACTACTTGAAGTATAAATATCCATGGATCGTTTAATTCAGGGATAATATTTTTATTTATAAATATTGAACGCAAGTATTATTCTATCAATGTACAGTTTTGCATAGCAATAAGTTTTCCGTAATATTTTCTAACACTCATTATAGAAACGAGTTAATATAAATAAATTACACACACGTGAAAATAGAAGAAATTAAGGAAAATAAGATTTCCATATATTATTAATTTTATTTTTTTCTTTACGCGAGAAAAATATTTTTAAATATAAATTTTCAGCGTAGATCTCACGTTGTTAAACTGTTATTTCAGGAAATATTGTATTATATATATGAACATTTTTCTGATACAATATAAATTTAGCAAAGTTGAGCGGTAACTTTCAAGTAAAAAGAGGTTTTATTCAAAGATGATGCTGAAACGTTTCAACGTTTCAATGTAAGAACAGCGGGTTCAAGGCTAGTAACGGAAACGGAAATACATTACTGAGCGCCAGGAAAGGCGAGAAACCGACACGGATCGCGAAAGGAGGAGCGAGAAAATCAAGCGTATTTTACTGCACGATATTACGACTGTAATACTGTACTTAGTTGAGTGTAATTGCGAGTTTAGTCCTGATCAATAATGGTTTATATGTTCCGGCACGAGATGGATGAAGTTCAATGATACCAGAATCTAGACTGAGACCGTGAAAGTGTTATCAGAGCAAGTGTGTAGAAAATTCATATAACTTGTACATTGAAATAAAGAATTTGGTAGTAATAATCAAGCTTTGGTGAAGTAATTTCAATTAAATGTTTCATTAATATAATCAAATATTTAATAATTATATATTAATAATAACTAAATATAACAGTAATCAATCAGTTACCAAACGGTTATTAAATATTAAATATTTGGTTATATTAATTGAATTGAAACTATTTCACCAAAGCTTAATAACTATCATCTACAATATCATTATTATTATCGAAGTCTTTTCTCAGTGTCATAAAATGTCAAAAAGTGAACATATTTTGTTTTATATTTACCAAAATCAATAGAGGAAATAGTATGAGAGACTAGCTTAAGTGTAGAATATATTATCGATTATGTGTGTGCGAGAGAAAGGGAGAGGAAAAAAAGTATTAAAAGAGCAATTGGTAAATTTATCTTCGAAAGAGTGTATTGATGGCTTCGACGAATTGTGTAAAAAGCAGCATGCTTTTGCTCCGTACGTTGTATTGACCTGCGAAGCTGCATCGCGCAATCTTTTAATATTAGCCGAGAGACGATAACCATACATTACACTCATGGATATGCGTTTCGAAAAGGTCATGCAAGGCAGGAGGTTCCATTTAGCCGTCGAACTGCGAATTCCACGCGTCTCGATATTAATTCACCGATCGTTTTAAATACCAAAGAGCGGACGAGGTCGTGGTTAAATTTCCGTGCGTACAATTCGCCGTCGCAGAAAATTTCAAGAATTTATGGGACTTAAATCAGATTGACATAAATCGAAAAGTGAAGGAAACTTACATCAAATTCTCAGCAAGACAAAATCGACTTCAAGTCGATTGAGAAACGCGCGGCCAAATTGATTCGTGATACTTCGGTACAGTTAACGAGCGCAGTCAATAAATTTCATACAAAACAACAATTTAGAACTCATTACAATTTGTAATACGCTTACAGGCCGATATAAAAAGCCGGCATTAAAAAATGTGCGACACGCAACAGTTGTCAATTAGGAGCGGGAGATGCACGCGAGGCATAAATAGCAATGAAAATTGCAGTATGCAGCGAGGGAGAACGGTCGAAGGTGCATCAACATAACGGTACGTCATGTTGATAAGCGACAGGTATGTTCCCTAATGGACTCATATGCGCAAGAAAGTTCGTCGGAGCGCGTGGTGCCGGCGAGGTGGCGGCGAATTGTTTCGAGCTCCCGCTCGTAAAAGTCGACCAAGACCCGACTACGGTAGTCGTCACCGTCGGTATTGTGATTACCCTCGAGTTTGTAAATGAGTCGTTTCCATGTCCCCGTAGGGTTAACGCACGGACAAGCTCCATCGATCCCGGCGAACGAACCGACACCTGCGTGAGCGTGAGGCCGGCATATATGATCGAGCGTTATGTCCCTCGGTAACCTCGGTGGATCGAGCGAGGAAAATCGATAATTACGCTGGGGCTGTTGAGCAAAATTAATATGAGGCAGGTGACCTCGGTAAGAATTTTCGCATCCTTGCGCACAAACGCAACGGCGGAAACAGACGTACCTCCGGCGTGGAAAATGGATAATTAGGTGCAACGCGCCCGGTGAATTTGTCGGGGGAAATATACCAACTGTCTCAGGTTCTTTCGATCGCGATAGGTGTGGTGGCGACTGTGGAGAATGGATAATTATATGACACAATGCGTTCACGAAGAGAGAGAAAGAGGTAAAAGGATATCTCGGCGTTGAATTGATATATATATATATATAAAAACTTGCTCAGAAGAGAGAGAGGAGAAACTTTACTTTCAAGCATGCAGAGACTTTTAAATCGCGTACGGGGGGGCTATTAGCAGTGACAGATATCTGTCAAGCGTGTAAAATCGATAATCATGGTGCAGGAAATGTGTCCGTTAAAATCGACACGATATAATACCTTATTAATATTCTACAGAATGACGGCGCGTGCGCCAGATTAAATTTCACGTTACTCAAGCTTTGTGCAAACGCTTTCTGCCGTAATTAATCCGCAGGCGTGCACAGTAATCGGAGATACGTTTAAGCGTAACGAATCGGTAACTCGGAAACGTAATAGCGAAATTCCGCCGAGTTCGCCGGGCAACATATTAATCTTATCCTTTGCCGTTGGACGTGATATCTTTATGTTTTACGGTACTCGAGGTCGTCGAATAACTTCTGCGTTATTACTCCGTTTTGCAAAATAAAACGCAGCCGAAGCGGTATGCGCAACTTAGCGGTTTCGCTCCCTGACTGTCGTTCTGATGGATGTTACTTAATCGCGAGATATCACTCATTAGAACCCGCGATTCACCACAACGACGGGAATATTTCAATGTCACCCCTCTTCTTCATTATAGTAATGAAAATAACCGTAAAGCGTATGAAACTGTACAAATGTATACCTAGTATCGCGAATATCTCTTCTTAATCTTCGCGGGATCGAGTAACGAGAAGGCTTTATAGCTAGAACACCGTGCGAGTTGAGTTGAGTCGAGTGACGGTGTGATAAAATATATGAGGCAACCAATCGCGGAAGTGCGAAGATGGAGTATACAGTTTTGGAGACAATAGAGGCGGACGTGCGCAAAGTAATAACGGTGCAAGATTAATATCCTATCGCGTATAGATCACATCGAAACAGGATTGCCGTCGAGAGGGTCGCGTCTCTAACTGTCTTGTGTATATCTTCCGAAATAAATAGCTGTGAAAGCGTTAGAAAACCCTTCTATAAGACTTGATTTTTCCAAACAAAGAAGTTTCTTTCCTTTAAATATTTTGTATTTTGCTTCTTGCAAAGTATTAGAACTAATTTAATTATAAAAGCGATTACAGATTAACAGGAATTTCACTTTAACTTTAAATTACACTGAGAACAAGAGTATTAGCAAGCAAATGTCACTTGTGACGTCTTCTTCGATATTTATTAATTTTTAAAAAAATGTGATTGTGACGACGAAACATACATTTCTGTGAAATATATCTCATTTCATTGAAATGTAATTCACTTTTCTTATTAATTGATTTATTTGCTAGGAATAACATTTTATTTCGTCGTATTTAAAAAATTTTTTTCGGCGAAATAAATTTATATCGCACAAATAAATTTATAAGTTTTATAATTTTTTTCTCAGTGTATGTTTATGATGACAATAATCTCGAGAATGTTGGAAACTGTTTTGCAAGAGCCACGATGAAACCGTGATTTAATCCATATCGGTTCGACGACCCAGACCGACTGGCAGAAGAGACGAGTTCACAAGAGGCCTTCACCTTAACCTTGAAGAGCACCGACCGTCCTAGCAAAGGTGAACAAGAACGCGGACGAACAGGGTGCCTTCAACAACGTGAGCGGTCCGCCCAGTCCCGCAATGAACATAATGCACGGTTTCCACGCTTATGTAAGGCCAAACGTTTCTTTGCGGACACGTCATGTATCATCGACAGTCTCACCACCGTTTCATCCGCTCATCTGATGCCGAGACACGTTGATGCATAACAATATTAGGCACAGAATCACATTCTAAACGTGTAGTGTACCCTGCTCTTTTACTTGTGTTAGAAACGCTACAATGCACTTGAGATTCAAATTTTCCAATGAATAGAATAAAACTATTTTCATCTTCTCAAATTACATTACACATACATCTTTTCTTTTTGATATCTAAAAACTTACGATATAACTTGTGATCATTTTTTTATTTCTCTTAAAATAAGTGCAACCTCGAAATTCGATATTTTAAAGACGAATTTTTTCTGCGTGATTTCTACGTTTATTATTAATCCGTCATTACTTATCTATAAATAGAATTAATTGCGTGATAAAAGAAAAATCTGCGAGATGATCCAGTTTCTAGCGTACATTAATCACGTAGATGATTCACGGGTCAGTTGGCGTGATCTCCAGTAAAGTGGTCTCCATTAAAACGACCGTGCAAACAGTCGTCACACTTTCTGAACACACGTCTTCCGCGCCATATCAATTTCGTTCGTTTTATTTCCGAAAACTCGAGCTTTACGGTATAATTAGTCGTGTGAATTTAGCGGACGCTCTGTCGCGAGAGACCACCCATAAACCGGACAAACAAGCCGAAAGGGAACTCAATCGTATGCAGCGCAGTAATTAATGACACAGGCAGGTCAGGATTAACTGGTCCTCGCCCGATTCGTAATCTTTATAGGCTATGCCGCAATAGGTATCAAACTCGAAAGTACACTGAAAAAAAAGTCCTGTTATAACTACCAAATGTATAGTGAAATAGTAGCAATTAAATATTTTGTCAATGTAACCAAAAATAATTTTACTTTTCTAAATATTTAGTAACTTATACCAGATTTAATAATACTTACTAAACATTTAGTAAAATTATTTTTGGTTACATTGATCAAATATTTAATTAATACTATTTCACTATACATTTGGTAGTTATAACCAGTCTTTTTTTCAGTGTATGGAGAATTATTTGAGAAAGAGATTCAAAGTAAATAAAATTTTCTTTTATATTTTCGCGATCTCACGTGCTCTCAAAAATACTGAAAAAAGTTCCTGGTAATTGTTATTCTTCTTTCATAAAGTTTATACGGCGATCAGAGCTCATGCACTGAAAAAAAAGTCTGGTTATAACTATCAAAAGTATAGTGAAATAGTATCAATTAAATATTTTGTCAATATAACCAAAAATAATTTTCTTTTACTAAATGTTTAGTAAGTATTATCAAATCTGGATATAAGTTACTAAATGTTTAGTAAGTATTATCAAATCTGGATATAAGTTACTAAATATTTGGTCAATGTGACCAAAAATAATTTTACTTTTCTAAATATTTAGTAACTTATACCAGCTTTGATAATACTTATTAAACATTTAGTAAAATAAAATTATTTTTGGTTACATTGACCAAATATTTAATTGACACTATTTCACTATACATTTGGTAGTTATAACCAGTCTTTTTTTTCAGTGTATGAAGAATTATTTGAGAAAGAGATTCAAAGTAAATAAAATTTTCTTTTCTATTTTCGCGATCTCACGTGCTCTCAAAAATACTGAAAAAAGTTCCTGGTAACTGTTATTCTTCTTTCATAAAGTTTATACGGCGATCGGAGCTCATGATTACGACGATTTATTTGACGAAAATTTCCCTGTTTACAAGTGAAATCATTTTGCGTTCCCTATTGTTTCCACGCGATATTATCAATCGCCGAGAGCACGTGTTCGCGCTAATGACGACCAAGAGTGGTATAAGAAGGTACGACGTGACGCATCACGCCTTTCCGTAGCAAATTGCGTTTTCGAGACTTGCGTCTTCTCTCACTATTGTATGCATCTTCCCACGAAAAGCAAGTGCAACCACGCTGAACGCGACGAGATGTGGCGCGGCATTATCCTCGACGTGTGTTCGCGCGAATGACACCTTTACATCAGCTCTTCACTTTTATGTTGCGCAATCGGTAATGTTATTTTCCATTGCAAATTTTTCCAACGCCCATATTCGTGAAGATACGAATCTTCACGGTGTAAATTCGGCGATATCTCCGCCGGAATAGTCTGTCTCGTGGAATCACGTACGACGCGCGACGTCTCGAAAACGACGTCGTTTTGGAACATCCTCTCCGCGTTAATTGATCCCGCTCGAGCACGCAACGGTCAATTTTCGCAATTCGCGGTGAGGAATATAGAGGCCAGAAGTACCGTCGCGAAGGCAGTCACACCCAGCAGACTAAAGTGACGTTAAGTGAGCCTTCGCATTTAACATCATTGGCCTCCGCACGTCAGCGCGTTGGCCGCGCCGGATAACTTGTTCGTTACAGCTGCACCGTACGTCCGCCGTGTTTATGTAATCGCGTAATGAGACGTGGGCGAGGTCGTTTATTTCGCTCTTCCTCATTTGCGTTTCCGAAACGATACTCGAGCCTGGAAGAGTTTATCGGCAGAATAAAGAAAAATCCTACATCGAGAGATTGTACCAGAGTGTGCTTTGAAATTAAAGGGAACTTTTAGTGATTTTTTGGGAAGAAATTTGGACAATGCTAGACCTCGAGTTTATAATTTAGATACAGTTTCATATTCAAAATGGACTTTACAAACTGGACCTACACTGAAAAAAAGTCTGGTTATAACTATCAAATAAATAGTGAAATAGTATCAATTAAATATTTTGTCAATATAACCAAAAATAATTTTATTCTACTAAAGTTTAGTAAGTATTATCAAATCTAGTGTAAGTTACTAAATATCTAGAAAAGTAAAATTATTTTTAGTTACATTGACCAAATATTTAATTGATACTATTTCACTATACATTTGGTAGTTATAACCAGTCATTTTTTTCAGTGTACACTGAGAGAAATCGTTTGGTAGAATAGTGATCAAATGAATTTTATAGTTACTGGTACCATAAACTTAGTTACATTTAACAAAACATTTTGCAATTTGTTATATGAAAATAATTATTTGGTTAAGGCTACAAATTGTTTGGTCAAAACAACTATATATTTAGTAACTATCACTATAAAATTCATTTAATCACTATTCAACCAAACTTTGTTTGATTTTACCAAACATTTCTCTCAGTGTAGTACTTGTAGTACTTGCTGCGAACTTTTCTATATATATCTCACTATCAAACTTTAAATTCTAAAGTTAATTAAAATAACTTAAGGCACTGCCTGCAGTTATCGCCACTCACTGGCCAGACTTTTTGTCTCAATACCGACGGACAATGGGTCACGAGGCGAACAATTGCGGAGCTCGACGAAAGTCGACAAGGGTGAACGACCGTGGCAAACAATCTGTGCTCGTGTACAAAACGTTCCGAGCGATTTCCTCATTTGTCGGCGTTTGATTCGCTATGACGATTGCACAAGGGTCCAGCAAGGAGTAAACCTCGAGGCGAGACGGGAGATACGTAGGTGGTTTTCGAATGAAAGAAGGTCCGGTGGTTTCGCAAACGGAGAAGACTCCTTTGTCGTGACGTCCGAGAGCGAGCGTTTGTCTTCTTTGAGGAGGGAGGGACGCACTCTTATTCCTTTGTCATTTAAGCAAAAGCTTATTTTCAAACAAGCGCAAGCGTAAAATACTCCTCTTACAAAGAAAGAAGAAAGCGAATGCTGTTTATCAATATTCTCTCGAATAATTTTCAACTAGAAAAAATATGAAAACATCTTTCCATTTATATACGAAATATGATTTCATTAACTTTTTACAATTAGCTACGTGATATAGCTGCGCTGCGTGTTACATATTGACAAATGTGTATCCTTTGGAATTATCTCGCTACAATTAGAGTTATGTCCGACGATTTATCTTCGACCAGCATCTCGCCAGAAACGAATTACCGTGAACACATTCCACGATCGTTTATCATGCCGCTAAGAAATCTGTCGACCAAGCCTATGTGTATCAGTTTCCATTGGAGAGTCGGACTTCTATAGGTACGTGAAATCCACTTTCCTGAAATTATGCCGCGCCCAATACGGAAATGAAACCACGCTATCTATCATCGTTCGATAAAAATGTCAATCTATTACGAAGGGCGAACGAATATCATTCTTTCTGAATATACTGCTAAATTCGGAATTACTTCTAATCCAAAGAAGAATTTATTCAGATACACTATTTTATTTTTGCGATATCTTATTTTTAAACATTAAATGCTCCTCGATAATTGAAATTAAAATATCAGATTTTAAAACAGTGAGATGTAAATTTAAATGGAATACAAAAACTTAATAAATTAATGAATTTCACATTTCATTCATTCACAATCAATTGTGTACAAAATTAGAACAAGGCGAGCTAAAAATCTGTGTTCATGCACACTAATAATTCCTTGAATATTTTATAATCTACTTTTATATTTAAAGCTCGATCGAGAGCAATTTAGTTTCCAATCGCTTGCAGCTCATAAGTTTTATTCTCGTCTCGATATTGAAATTAGCGGCATTAATCTTAATTCGGCGTTTAGTGGCCGGTGATCGAGCAAAAAAATACATATGGAATATCCCATATACAATAGAGTAACACACGCGCGTAGCCGCGAGAGCGATTAAAGTGTGCGAGTCAACGAACGAACTTGGAATGCAATTAAAGAAAATTTAACGAGCTTCTTATCGTTATCCAGAGTTGCCGTTCAGAAAATTAGTCGGACACGCTCAAGGAAGCTCATCGTTTCCGCGAGGGCTTAATCTCTTCCTGCCACGAAATCGAAGAATTCGCCACGGCGAATCTCTCGCCGTTCCCTCCTTTCATTCGTATAAACTGTTTCTCCGCTCGCGTTGGTACACGGCAAACGCCGTTGAATTTATGAATAACGCGTGAGATGGAAGTCATTAGGAACGTAAACGTTCGACTCGCGAGTATTAACAAGAAGAGAAATGACGACGTTACGCACAGAATACCGTGGGGGTTGGGCAAAAAGGCGCAGGAAATCGCCATCAACGATGCAACGCTGTGCACTACACTGAGAGAAATGTTTGGTAAAATCAACCAAAGTTTGATTGAATAGTGATCAAATGAATTTTATAGTTATAATTACTAAATATATAGTTGTTTTGACCAAACAATCTGTAGCCTTAACCAAATAATTATTTTCATACAACAAATTACAAAAAGTTTTGTTAAATGTAACTAAGTTTTTGATACCAAAAATTACAAAATTCATTTAATCACTATTCAATCAAACTTTGGTTGATCTTACCAAACAATTTCTCTCAGTACACTGAAAAAAAAATTGTTATAACTACCAAATGTATAGTGAAATAGTATCAATTAAATATTTGGTCAATGTAACCAAAAATAATTTTATTTTACTAAATGTTTAGTAAATATTATCAAATCTGGTATAAGTTACTAAATATTTAAAAATATACAATACAATTGGTTATAACCAGTCTTTTTTTTCAGTGTACACTGAGAGAAATGTTTGGTAAAATCAACCAAAGTTTGATTGAATAGTGATCAAATGGATTTTATAGTGATAGTTACTTAATATATAGTTGTTTTGACCAAATAATTTGTAGCCTTAACCAAATAATTATTTTCATACAACAAATTACAAAAAGTTTTGTTAAATGTAATTAAGTTTTTGATATCAATAATTACAAAATTCATTTGATCACTATTCAATCAAACTTTGGTTGATCTTATCAAACAATTTCTCTCAGTACACTGAAAAAAAAATGGTTATAACTACCAAATGTATAGTGAAATAGTATCAATAAATATTTGGTCAATGTAACCAAAAATAATTTTACTTTTCTAAATATTTAGTAACTTATACCAAATTTGATAATACTTACTAAACATTTAGTAAAATAAAATTATTTTTGGTTATATTGACAAAATATTTAATTGATACTATTTCATTATACATTTGGTAGTTATAACCAGACTTTTTTTCAGTGTGTATACATTTAAACATCACGTATATTAACCGAAAGATATAATAATCGCGCACACAAAGGCATTTGCAAAAAAAGAAAAAAAGAACAGCCGCGAGTTTCCTTCCGTTAACCATACCGAACGCGTTAGCGCATACGGCCTCGCTGAATTATGCATCGTTGAATTATGAATGGCACGGGATAATGGAAATAATTAACGGTGTCCGATTCGCGGATGCTAATGAAGCCGGAGAGATGGTTTGCTGCCCGCATTAATGCGCGTCTCGCCGTCGGGAATTTCTCGGTCGCACGCACGCGCCGCGAGACGCACCTCGCAACAAAAGTCGTCTTCCGCAATTATCGTCCGGCGTGCTTCGCCGCGAAGCCAATTCGCACGCCGCCGCGCCGTGCCGTCGAGTCGCCTGCGAATCGGGACTAACACACGTACACGCGGCGAGAAATGAATTTCGATTTCACCCGGGTCGACGGCGTGACTTTGGGATCGCGAGGGCGGGTATAAGCGAGAATAGCGGTAACAAGAATAACTGTTATTATATTTGCTAAACGTACCCGTGTGTACTAGAAACACACACTTTCGCAAAGATTCCACGTTCGATACTAAACTTGTAAAATACCGCAGAAAATATTAAACGAAATGCTACTAAATTATTTTCTTAATAAATGAAATACTCAAGTTCAATTGAAAATTAAGACATGGAAATAGAATCACAGAAAAGATTGCTCAATGCAATCTTCTCTGTGATTCAGAACCTCTCATTTAAAAGAATACAGTAATATATTCGCAACATATATCAGCCTGTCCTCGTTCGAAAAGAAAAATCTCGTGCCCCTTTCGCCGCTGTAATTTTTTTACTTAACTAACCGACTGCGATACACGTACAACTTGTATTTGTATAATGGTCCGTCCTTTTTCTTTCTCGGTTAAACGAGGCGACGGACAAGGGGAAGTATTATGCTCGCAAGCCTTGGACAGAGGCCAGTGCTACATCTATGGGTGGCCCTAATGATATTCAACCTGCTTTCTCCTCTAAATCGTTAAAAGTAGCATGGAAGATTAACCCAGCGGGATAGTGTTCGCGGGGAGATTCGCGAGGGAGATAGGCGATTTGTAACGACACGAACGGCTCGTGCGTACGGGCGCGTAAATCCGCCCGCGAGACGCGATCGCATACATGATAGCACCGGGACCGCTTTCCGCGGGACCGTTCCCCTGGCACGGATTCCTCGATCCGGCGATCGAGAAACGCAATGCACCTTCGTTCCCCTCCCCTCCCCCCATATCGTGGGAATCTATCACGCGGATCGAACCTGCCTCCAGCTGACCCGCACGCATGCACCGCTAATCCGCGTGTCGAAGGCCTGAATGCGAGAGCCAAAGCGAGTGCGCCGTCGCCGCTACTTTTTAACCCGCTTCTCGCTGCACGCTTCTTACACCGATGAATCAGGCATCTATTCATTGAGCATTGAATGCTAAGTAACTCGCGGTACGCGTAAAAATAGACACGCGTGGTTGTTGCGGCTATTGCGATTTGCATTTTCCTGCAGCACGTTTCTAGCAGCAATGCACTTGTTTCAATGGGAGCCTACTTCGAATTTTTTTTCCTATCTCGAATAATGGTTGTATTGACGATGATCATATTGCCGCGCAGTGAAGTTTATCCTTCCGGCGCTAATAATTATATATCGAGAGAAGAATCGGCGATAAATCTCGTTAAACATTTGATTTGTACGGATCCTCTACGTGGAAACGTGTCAAAATCTCATTCTCTATCGCAACTCTCTCGACGTTATCTTAATCTGTCCGTACCGGCTGCATGTCAAGAGAGTTTCGCTTTAATTAATTCGCATAACTCTCACGCAGGTCGTTCGATCGACGTGTTAATTAATCGAAACTACCACGCTATTCCTACGCAATATTAGGTAGAAAGCAGCGTTAGTTATATTATAGAAAGGCATAAACTCACTTTTCGGTGCGAATAACGATGAATTATCATGCACACACCAAACCTCGAAAATATGATTCGCTATGACTTACCTGAAACAGAAAAAATGCACAACATTAATTAACGGAAATATTGCAGAATCTCTTTCAAATAATTTTGCACGTTTTTTTTTACACAATTTTTTTGAACCTTATACTGAGAGAAATCGTTTGGTAAGATCAACCAAAGTTTGGTTGAGTAGTGATCAAATGAATTTTGTAGTTACTGGTACCAAAAACTTTGTTACATTTAACAAAACATTTTGTAATTTGTATGAAAATAATTATTTGGTTAAGGCTACAAATTGTTTCGTCAAAACAACTATATATTTAGTAACTATCACTATAAAATTCATTTGATCACTAATCAACCAAACTTTGATTGATTTTACAAAACATTTCTCTCAGTGTATACACTGAGAGAAATCGTTTGGTAAGATCAACCAAAGTTTAGTTGAATAGTGATCAAATGAATTTTGTAGTTACTGGTACCAAAAACTTAGTTACATTTAACAAAACATTTTGTAATTTGTTGTATGAAAATAATTATTTGGCTACAAATTGTTCGGCCCAAACAACTATATATTTAGTAATTATAACTATAAAATTCATTTGATCAGTATTCAACCAAACTTTGGTTGATTTTACCAAACATTTCTCTCAGTGTAGGGTTAATTGATAATGACTGTTGCAGGAAACGTCTGCTAGTAGCGAAACGTCGCGCGTCGCCGTGAAACTTCTGCGATTAATGCCTCCGCCGCAATTGATGGTCAGCGAGATATCGATCTGTGATATCCACGTGCGGCCTCACAACACACGGAAGATAAATTCTGAAGTTACCACAAAGCTACTACGGACCGGCGATTATCGCGACTCTTCGTTCCTCCCTCCCCCCTCTTCCTCCTGCTCCTACTTAGTTATGCGCACTATAATATATCGCGTGAGCACGCAAGCTGCTAAGCAGAATTCGCGGCACGGTCTCTCTAGCGCTCGCGCGCAGAACTTCGTTTCATGATAGGCTTCGCGGTAGATCCGCGAGTAGATAGAAGAAACATTCAAGCGAATGCTTCTCCCGGCGAATCGTCTCGCTATATACCCTACATTTTGCATCCGTCATGAATACTCAGCATTTAACGGTTATATTACACTCATTACGCTGAAAAATCGCGCTAAATGCGGCACGCTTTGGACTCGTGCTTCTCGCTTCGGCGACTTCCGCGAACATCTTCCTCTCGAGACATTAATAAATCAAAGCAATGCACAGACACGTATTATTAAGATACTTAAAATGGAAGAAAGATTCAAAAGGAGTATTCGATAAATATTTATGATTTTTCAGTTTATAAATAAATTTAAACAAGATTTTATTTGGTTTTTCGCGGATATTTCAGGCACGTTAATTGTCGTCGTGTCAGTTGCGAGAGTTAGAAAGTAATACTGATGTAACTTAGGTGACTATCGACGAGAGGAAGACTTATATGCTTCGATTCAACCTTTTGCCCCATGACCGGGAACACGAAATACCACAGCGATCTATGCGATATCTATGCGTAGCGTCTTCAAAGTGTTGCCAAACTGTTTTGATTGGCAGGTAATATTTCATTTCACATTACAAAAAGCCGTGAATTCCGAAGAGTATTTGCGACGTACAGAAACACTGACAAAAATCATTTGTATGTAAATAATTTATATATAAAATATAATTTTTATAAAATTTTATTTTATATAAAACTTTCATAAAAATAGTTTATAAAATATTTAATTACATCAGAATCTTAAATTGCAGGTAAATACAAGATTTTAATAATAATGTTATCCATCATAAATATCAGTTATTCCAATTCGCGTTTTTCAATATGCATAAAAATAATTGGACCGTCTTGTAACTTAATAACGCATTCAACTGCGTTTTATAGCATATTATATTCAACTTCATCGTGATTGGTTAAAAACGAGGGACGACAACACATCGCGAATTATTTTTTAATTACAACGAATGCTGAAAGGAAAAGCCAGCTGCGCTTTTCCCAATAGCCTGTGAAAAGCAACCGAGAACAATGGCGGCAGATCACGAACACCCGTGTGTACTACAATGCAAATGCACTACAGATCTCTCCTTTCGTAGGTACACGTGGCCGGAAAGAGAAAGGAGCAAGAACAAACGTATCGTTCGCATT
The DNA here is from genome assembly GCA_003595255.1 of Solenopsis fugax. Lineage (NCBI taxonomy): Eukaryota > Metazoa > Arthropoda > Insecta > Hymenoptera > Formicidae > Solenopsis > Solenopsis fugax. Next base: position 2,734 of record QKQZ01004852.1, on the reverse strand, counting down.
CTGCCTATGTCAAATGCATATTGACCTAGGCCGTGGATTATGCGTTTGCGTTAGCATGCCACTCGCGACAAAATTTAATGTAACCGTATGTACCGTAATTTACTTGTATTTCAGCTTAACAGCAAAAAATTGACGTATAATGAAAAATCAAAGAACATTCTTTCTTAAAACTTATTTACAAAATTTGTTTGTAAGAGGAATTTGTATACATCTATTTTAAGACAAGGAACACAATGTCACATGTATTTCATATTTTTAATATTTTTATATATTTTATATAAGTAATATAAGACATAAATACAAAATAATATGTAAAGTTGTTAGATATTCTTAGGAAGCACTTGTTGATCTATTTTCCATAAAATTTCCACTTCTAAAATTCTCATTTCTATTTATTAAAATTTCTCACGTAGATACACGACGTGAGACTGTCGAGCATCGAGATTTAAGAAACACAATTTTTCGTTGTGGAAAATACTCTGATAAGCAGCCTGAACAATGTTCCATTGTGAAAAGGAGTGTAGTTAGGTAATATATGAGGAATCGTTTTCCAATTTACTCTACGCCCAGCTTAATTAAGAATATGCCTATAGCTAATCACCGACATCGCCGAGAATAGCGCACGCTTAATTAGAAGACGTTGGCCGCGATGATATTTCGCGTCGCGGCTTTCTCGTTATAAATACACCGTAATGCGGTCAGTGTCACGTTGTTAATTATAATCAGGGAAAGAGCATCGTAAAAAATGCGACATCAATTTGAATATCGTTACGGTACATCAAAGTTCACATGACATGCCGTGTAAGCAGCGATGCTCGCATCAAAACCCGATTGTACGTGTAAAAATCTTCAATATAATGAAAATGACTGATCCATTTGTCAAATAAATAAATTGCCCCCCCCCCCTGGAAACAAAATGTAACTTTGATATCCGATTGTAATTAACCTGCGCCTCTTATAAGATCATTTGCGAACCGAGATTTTCCATTAGCTGCGACACGATTTCTTCACAGCATCAAACTTTTTGCGCCGCGGACACACTTTGTAGGGATCGCGGAAGAATCGCGCGGGGATTTTAAACGAACTGGTTCGTGTCCGCAGGCGAGACGCCACGGCGTAAGGGGTTAATGACGCGATTCGACGGGTGATGATGCCGGACAAGCTGATTGCGGAATTCGCCGCGACGAATTTCAATCCAGCGCGCCTTCGGTCCGGCGTGAGGCGGATCTTGCAGGGGCATCAGGCCGGCGGAATGCCATTAAGCCGGTTCCATCTCGAGTACCGCGGAGTCGTCTCTCTCTCTCTCGTCTCCTTCTCTCTCTCTTTCTTTCTCCCAGTTTTTCAGCCGTCGTACGATTACGTATAGCGCAACACGATCGAGTTCCCCGGAACGATCGATGGAGGACTTTCAACCGCGCGTGAACGCACTAGCCGGCCTCCGGAGACTTTAGTGTACTTTTCGCCGAACGCGCGCGACGCCGTACGTGTATGTGTACCTTGCAATTATGGCACTCGGACTGCAAATAAAGCAACCTGCTCAGCGCCAGACGGAGCAAACGTGCTCCGAATGGTAAAATTATCGCGGAAATTACAATCCCGGAGCTCCGAATCGTGGAACGCAGACGATTAGACGATAAGTGATTGAGGGGGATATTATGCCGTGGTCTTACGAAACTCGAGCTGTACTTGAACCACTATTTCGAAATCTTCTATACGAGTGCGATCAATTTAATGCTTATTACGGTACGTAAACCTAATTCTCATGGCTAATTATAGCAAAATTACGTAGCAAAATTTAGTTTCATGATTACATGAAAAGTACAACTGAAGGAGATCACGATCGATATATAATTTCAAACGTCCCGTTACACTGTTAAAAATATTACGAAATTCAATGTACTTTTAAGTTACACAAGTATATTAAATTTAATGTATTTATAACTGAAAAGTATATTGCGTACATGTGCATGAAATTTAATGCACTTTTAACAACATTAAATGTCTTTAATGTACCTGCTTGAAACTTGCTACCGTTACGTTACATTAAACACAACTGCATTTTTTTAACAGTGTAAAAATAATAGTTTTACTGAAAAAAAAAATTATCTACATTGCATCGAGATTTAATGAAAGTGCATTTTGATTCACATCGTTTTCTCTAAATTCACGTAAACGATTATATTTTATTACGATTAATTAAGGTTCATGGGCGATAAATTTAGACTTTTCCATTTCTTACAGATTCGATCAATATTATCATCTCGGTGAACGGGAGTAATAATCGATCAGAATATTAAGGTCGACCTATTTCATCCAGCGTTTCCATCTTGGCTCGTTACAGCGTAATACACTCGCTCGTAATTATAGGTCGTTCGCTTGAGTTTGTTTAGCGGTGTGCAATTCATTAGAACAAATCTCTCGCTTCCTTCGCGTGGCCGAGATAAATCGCATCTCTACGCGTGCTATATCGTACACCATGCTTATTATTATCAGCATGTGTGCGCGAAATGCCATTGCGCAATAATTATGCGACTCGGCTTAATACAACACTACGCGTAGTTGTCAACGCCTCCCTGATTATAAATCAAGGTAGCATTTGTACAAGCGAATGCAAATAAAAATTTAAAACTTGAAGAAAGATTTGCATAGGCGTACGTAACATGCACAGAGTGAAAAAATTGTAGTGGTGGCAACTATAAGGAGACAACCATACAAATTTTGTTAATATAATTAT
>QKQZ01004841.1:0-16632 GCA_003595255.1 Solenopsis fugax | reverse complement strand
TGTATATTATACAATATATATATTTTATTATATATTATATATATTTATATATGGACATATTTGGTATATAATTGTATATAATTATATATAAAAATTTTTTTTCCGGGTTTTAACTAAAATTTTTTTCTAAATATGTCTTTTCAATATTTAAAGCCTCGTCATTCAATCGCGATTTTGCCGCTGCTTCGGAAACGCCCTATGCTCGCGTTATACGCGAGCATACGCGAGCATTTATCGGCTACGTGCGCGGAATGCGTGCGTGCGTATGCCCGTCGTCATGGGCGGCGATAATAATGCGATGAGAACTATCCCACGCACCGCGGATACGCACGCAGGAGCTCAGCGCCATCGGACGTTTTCTAGCTCCGGGGCTCTACTTTTCCACTCGGTTTTCCTTTTTCATTCGTGCCTATGCCGGCACGCATCCGCAGTCGGCGGAGTGTGCGTTAGCGGCTCGAACTGCGGGCGGATGGCTGTGCTAAGAAGCGGTTATTACAGCCGGTTCGATGCCATCGTGACGGGCGCATCAGGAGCCTCCGTCCGCGCTTCCTTCTCCGATCGTCATTCTGCGATCCACGAGCAAACATCCGCTCCATTCGACCGTTCACTTTGCCGCTTCGGTGAGACACGAGGAATTTTCACGAGCTCCTCTCGATCGCCCGTAATATAATGAAACGGAGGTATAATTAGCGGTTATTAAAAGAATTACATTCATCTAGGAGAGAGCTTTGAATTTTAGATTGAATAATTTTTTAATTCCTCTTCTCATTCTATTGTACACAAGGGAAACGTTATAATTTAAAAACTCATCGTACGGCTGATGCTATCTTCACGAGTGCAATCATTAATATCGCGCGGTTTTTTATAAGATTTGTGCATGGTTAGACAATTTTGATTGGATCACGATTGTCCCGCGATGACAAATATTATTTTGCGCGTGAGAAATATTTTAATTTCCCATTTGGGGAAAGGGAAAGCTTTCCTGCCAATAATTCTGATATCGGCGACAAGTTTGAAGTGCCGCTCTCCACGCGAACAAAGTAGCCGACGGAGGTACTTTCCGGCTGGAGAAGTCGGCGCCAAGTACGTGCGAAATCGTGGTGAAGGGGGACGCGATGAAGGGTCGGTACCCTCGTGAACCCTCTACTGACGGGCACTTCACCGTTTTCCGTCAGCCTCGGAAAATTGCATGCGCGCGCGCTTCGAATTTCCATGTTTAACGCTGCTCATATTTTCAAACATTGTTGCTATTCATAGACGTGGGGTAAATAGGTTGATCTCAATTTGCCAGTTCTGTCGATGCCAGTTTCTAATGTATTATATTAATTTATAATGTATTATAAATTAATATAATATATTAAATATGTGGAAATAATAAAGAAAAAAANTATTATAAATTAATATAATATATTAAATATGTGGAAATAATAAAGAAAAAAATAGTAGTTTTAAAATAGTCTTCTGAAATGTTCTTTCAAACACTTAAGAGATAAATAGTAAATAGCCTCGAGAGGAAGCATTTTATTCAAATTATTTTGAAACCTAAAATATATTAATTAAATATAATTATATAGTGTTCTAATTTTTATTGATTTATTATAATTAAATAGAATATATATGATACTAAAAATATAGATATAATCTTATACATACATATAATCATTTTACATGCATATAATTTTATATATTATTATTATTATATATTTAATTAATATTAATGCATTTTAGAGATTTTAATAAGAAGATTGTTGGGCACAAAATCGTATCGACCGTCATTAAACCGTGCCAAATAAGATTCGCGACGGTATGGTGCATTGTCTATTGTATTTCTAGGGATTATTGCGGTGCTCAGAATTGTTCGGTGTTCACAATGTGGTGGTGGAGATTGTTGGAAATTTTCCCAACTGTTTCTCGCTTGCTGCGTTTTCCAGCGATGTACACCATTTAAAACTATCCACAGAACGCGAACTGTTTCCTCTTACACTTTGTAATCTATATGACTAGACACGAATCTAGGTGAATTGGCTCGGTTTATTATTCCATAACGTGAGAAAATTTCTTCTATTTTATAAACACAAAAATTGCTGACAAGTCAAATTTGCAAAATTAGTAAAATTAGAAAAATTAATTCCTTTTAGGATTCGCGATGAATGCACTCTCCTCGATTTTGTTAAATGAAATACAGAAAGTTGAGAAATAAAGTACTTATGAAAGTTTTCAGAAATAAATGGCATTTATGATCGAATTTTTTTGTGCGATAAAATTGTTAAAAAAAGAAATGAATTATTGCCTTTTACTTGTATCGCACAAATTGCTCTGCAAAAAGTGAGGAAAGAAATTATACACGTTGACCATTTTATAATCCATACGAATGGAAAATTACGATTGGATATCATATGTATATACGTAATAGATGTCATTTTATAGAGCAACTAAATTAATCAAACAATTGCGAACTAAATTTCATATTCTTGATTGCAATTTTAATAACTTTATTTCTGTCTCCATTTCTCTTTTTCTTTCTAATTTTGTTTCGTCTAGATTTAATATTAAAGTGCGCTGAATATTAAATTTGTTTTTATTGAAGAGAGTCGCATTCACACACGCACGCACACACGCACGCACACGCGAGCAAAATGTTTTGTCGCTGCAACGCGCGAGGGAGGGCAAAGGCGAATTAATAGAATGTTATATAAAAAAAAGTGCGTAGATAAGTGAGCGGGGGACGATCCGGTCGTTTAATGAGGATGTATGCGTATTATGGCGGCGTAGGTCGCACGTCGCGTTCTAATCATGTTGTGGGGTATGTTAGCGACGTTAATAATGGTAACGGTAGCGCGGATGTAATAACGTTGACGACGGCACGAACGCGGGAGTAGGCCAAGGATTTTCAGAGCGGCCGATCATTGGTACTGATTTACCGAAGATGTCTGATAGCCTCATTAAAATAAACGGCAAAAAAAAGTTGGATGTGCTGTATCTCGTGTTTGCGATCGACTTCAATTTCTGTCTCTATTCATAAAATGGGAGTGTAGGAAATGTTATTCAAAAACGCATCACACGAAAGATTTTATAAAAAATAATCTAGATATTGATCTGCAAGTTAGCCTCGAGGTGTGTCACAAATGTCATGTGTGTGTTAATATTAAATTCTATTACATCGTACATTTAAACTGAATTATTACATTTCAATATTTACTGTTATTCAATTAAATATTAATTGTTAGTATCAAAATTTTTATTTACGATTTCTCTCTTATCGATCTTTCTGATTAAAATCGTTATTATAGAGTAAACAGTTTAAATAATATTTTCGCATGGAAATCTCACGTTAATGTAATGCTAATGTAAAAATTTTTTAAATATATGTTAACTATTTATCATAACAAATGTATTTTTGAATATGGACATACACGTGCGATGTACATCGAACGTATGTATGTAGATATTCTAGCTGGAGACTGCAGTGAAAAATGTATGTATGCGAAAAAGGCAACGATCAATAACAGACATCTGATACTGGACTACCAAGCGTCTTTCAAGAAGTCGTAGTTGACACATGACCGATACTCAATTTTCTTAGAAGAACTTGATATGATTGATAACCTTTCGACAACCATAGGGTTTTTTGTTTTGCGAGTAACGCCAATGAACGAATATACGCGCGATCGATGACATAGAAGTTATAGACAAAACCCGATGTAGAAAAAAGGAGGTCACGTGCGAAAAGCAGCGATATAAATTGTAATCGATTGTTTCACGACACAAAAGGACAGTGTCACCAAATACATCACCCCTGATCCACCATTATTCGGACGTTTATGTTCTTTTGCGCCGTGTTGCATGAAGCTGTCAAAGAGAGAAACATACGTTGGACAAGCCAGTAGAAGATGAAGGGCATTCTGTAGCAGCGTGTCGCGCTTTTAACAGACGACCCTTTGTGATATCGTACACTGTCCGAAACATCGCCGTCAGCATATCTGGATCCAATCTAGCTCGTTCGAATACCGGAGCGCAAGTGACAAACGGCTCTGTTTATCTCATTCTAATCGCGTCTGTTTTGAGATTCAATTGCAATAAATAGATCTCTTGGAACTGCCATCGAATTACGAGATCGATATGTGCATGATAAAGTTTCGTGTCTGAATCTATTGGGTCAGCGCAAACATCTTGACCCTTTTTGGCGTTGCTCCTGTTACAGGGTGTCAATATTGGCAGATACTACGGCGAATTATATAAATAAAAAGGTCACACGTCAGGAATCGTCTATAACAAAAAGTTGACTACTTGAGTTATTTACAGCGCTATTTTGTGTCAGCGAAATTGAATCTGAAAAAAGAGTACATATCTTCGATTACGTACAAGTCTTCGATTATAATGCACAAAGAAACAATAATGGCAAGGAGCAACAATAAGAAACATTTGTGATGAATTTGGAAAATTTTAAATGTTTCTTACACATTCACGATTTTTGTTCCTTTTCGAAACTCGTACATTATAATCACACATAGACATCCTCTTTAAGGATGTATATGACATTCTCAATACATTAAGAAGATTATGAAAAAATTACAAATTATTTTATATTGCATTTGAAAGTAATAGAAAAAAAAATGTAACAGCATTTTTTATCCGGATAAAAAATTATTTCAATAAAAAGTAGACGTGTGCTCTAATGAAAATATAGTTAATAATGAAATAATGAAATAAGAAGTAAATAAAAAAAATCTGAATTTTTTTTGTTTAATTACTTTAAATATTCAAAATGATTTATGTAAAATTTCATTGCAATGCAATGATCAGTTCTGTAAAATATAAACAACAAAATTTATTTATTTACTTATAAAATAATTAAACAAACAATCAGAATAAAACTTCGTATAAATTGTCTTGAATACTTGAAGTATTTACACAGAAAAAGTGAGATTTTCCTTAATGTGTAAAAAATTTAATTTTTAATAATAAACAAATATAATAAATAAACTATAAAAATGTTATTAAATAAAAATATAATCTTATACTTTCATATGTATATAGTTTATTTGAAGTGTTAAACACATTTCCAAATTTTATTTACTTTGCTGGGACTATATGTCCGATATATCCTTGAACTCATTTTTGCTGATACAAAATATCGTTGTAAATAACTCAAATAACATTTTTTATAGATAGCTCTTGACCTTACCTATCCATAATATATAATTCGTCATAGTATTTGTCAGTGTTGACATACTGTGACACACACAAGAGTAACACCATCTCTTTAAAAAGGATGAAAACTTTTGTACTCACCCAGCAATTGTCGCAGATTAATTTGGTGAATTTTTTCCCTCTGTAGACAGCCTAAAAAGCTTGCAATGTTCTTTCGGATAATCCCTCGATTTATTCGCTTGGCGCGCATACGTATGTATACTTTCCAAGCAACGGTAAGCGCGTGCTTCATTCTCGATTCCAGTTCCCGTTCCATTTCTGCAACGCGTCCACCTGCAAGCACTCGCGCATTTTGTTTCGCGATGGTCACGGCACGTTTACGCTTACATACGGTGAATCCACACGGTCTCAACGATCAGCGGTTCGGATTACCTCGAATATCTTACCGTAGCGTGTAACTTTTCAAGCAGCCTTAGAACTGTGGCCGCGATATTTTCACCGTACCTTTAGCACGCGATACTGCTGTTACGATTCTCGCTTTGCGGTAACACAAGTCTTATATTAGGCGAAAAAGAGTTACATTTATCGCTAAACGCGCGCTGAGGAAATGAGAGTGAGTTATAGTAACGGCGGGAAAATTATTAGTTTGATAGTTATGCTTGATCTGTCATCGGAACTTCAATTAATAGTGCGTGATATTAACTATTTTTGCAATAACAGAGTGAAAAGGAACGCCTTATTTAAAATAAGATAATTGCAAATGATTTTCTTGTTTTAAATTTTGAAATGTCATCGCTATTTTTATAACTTGGAATGGTGGTTTAATATGTAGAAATTGTTCTTTAACTGTCAGAAAATAAAAATGCATTTATGTGCATTTACTTTTAAGTAATATTTTTCTAAATGATAATGAGCTAACAAAGCTAATACTTAACATATATTTAATATCGAAGATTAAATAGCTTTTTTTACAATAAATCTTAATCAAATCTTTATTAAAGAAATTTATTATAGATGCTTTAGAGAAGCAATTACTAAAATACTTTTATTATAATATTGGAGATATTCGACCGTTAATGTAATACATACAAATTGAAATAAGAATGCCTTCTACGATCAAACTGGATCTTAGTGCTTTTTATAAATTTTACTTGTGTGATTTTTATATACCTTTTTTCAAATTCATTTTTGGCAATAAATTCTTTACAGTTTTTTCAGGGGGGATAAGGGGTTTAACACCAAGATGCAAGTTAGCATCGCTAATTATTAAATTATTTCTAATTTAATAAATGTGATATTACCTGTTCGTGTTCAACTTATAGCTGCGTTATGACCGGAAAAGTAATTCGGCGCGTAATCGGATGAATTTGAAAAAAGGTATATAAAAATCACACAAGTAAAATTTATAAAAAGCACTAAGATCCAGCTTGACCGTAGAAGGCGTTCTTATTTCAACTTTTATAATAGTTTTAAAATATTCTTTATAAAAGAGGATTGTTTATTTCCATGTTTACTCTGAAATGGCTTCTGTATACATTCATATTACATTTTCACGTGAAATTTATTTTTGTGTGATAATGATAATTTTAAATTCATATATTCGGTTCAACTTTGTCGGGTGAAATAAAGGCTAAATACCGTTAATACGCTGTCATGTATGGCGATCTGACCGAAATATAAACGTAATTATGTAAGCCGGGCATCCGATATTAGAAGGCGGAGTATTTACCGCAGGTCTCATTTCACATAGGAAGGCGGCTTTACGAACTGCCCCATATACCGAGGATATTTTTATCGATGAGTCGCGTTTACATGCTCGGCCGAAGACAGATTTGACTCTTGGACCAACGCGTTGTCTAGGAAAGCATATAGCGCTGTAAACAGGTCATGACGCACTCTTTAATAACAATTATGATTCTTTTATCATGGATTGAAATTATTAGAAGATGAGGATAATTTGTGACTGTTTATAGAAATAAACTGAATCTGTGTTAAGGATGTATCGGACATATAGTCCTTGCAAAATAAATAAAATTTGGAAATGTGTTCAATATTAACATTTCAAATAAACTGTATATGTGAAAGTTATATGAATAATATTATATTTTTATTTAAAAACATGTTTATAGAAATAAACTGAATCTGTGTTAAGGATGTATCGGACATATAGTCCTTGCAAAATAAATAAAATTTGGAAATGTGTTCAATATTAACATTTCAAATAAACTGTATATGTGAAAGTTATATGAATAATATTATATTTTTATTTAAAAACATGTTTATAGAAATAAACTGAATCTGTGTTAAGGATGTATCGGACATATAGTCCTTGCAAAATAAATAAAATTTGGAAATGTGTTCAATATTAACATTTCAAATAAACTGTATATGTGAAAGTTATATGAATAATATTATATTTTTATTTAAAAACATGTTTATAGAAATAAACTGAATCTGTGTTAAGGATGTATCGGACATATAGTCCTTGCAAAATAAATAAAATTTGGAAATGTGTTCAATATTAACATTTCAAATAAACTGTATATGTGAAAGTTATATGAATAATATTATATTTTTATTTAAAAACATTTTTATAAATACAAATTAATCGATAATGCCTTTTACGGTCGAAGCTAAATCTTAGTGTTTAGTTTATTTGTGTGATTTTATATTCATTAGATCTGTGTTATGTTTGAAAAAACAATTCGGCGCGCAATGTTGAGCGGCATCGTTGAGTTTGAATGGGTATATAAAATCACACAAATAAACTAAACACTAAGATTTAGCTTCGACCGTAAAAGGTATTATCGATTAATTTGTATTTATACATTATCGGTCAAATATTTCCATATTTTTGTAGTTTACTCTTTTTATTATTAAAAATTAAATTATTTTTTACAACATTAAGAACAATCTCAATTTTTTCGTGTAAGTACTTTAAGTGTTCAAGATGATTTATACAAAGTTTTATTGTCTGTTTAATTATTTTACAAATAAATAAATAAATTTTCTTTATTTTATAGAACTGATTTCTGCATCGTAATAAAACTTTACCTAAATCATCTTGAACATTTAAAGTAGTTAAATAAAAAAATTCTGATTTTTTTAATTATTTCTTATTTCATTATTTCATGATTAACTATATTTTCATTAGAGCACACGTCTACTTCTTATTGAAACAATTTTTTATTCAGATAGAAAATTGCCGTCAAATTTTTTCTACTTTCAGATGCAATATAAAACAATCTGTAATTTTTCCATAATTTTCTTAATGTTTTGAGAAATGTGCTATACATCCTTGAAGATCGAGTATCACCTCATTCAAGCATTTCCTAGTAGACATTATCGAAAATCAAGTTATAATTATAATTCCTTCGCGTCACAAGCGCATAGTTAATTTAATAGAATCATATTTTTCGCAAATCCCGTCGTTGATATGTCGTTCGATATATCATTGTCGCCCGGTTATTCTACGGCCGGTCGTAATAACTCGTAACGGTGAATCATCACCTGTTCACACCGACAGATCGGACTCATCGCACCACAATGTTGCATTGCGGCATCTGGATTTCCGCGCCACGCCCGCCACGTTATTATCAGCTTGTAGATTTTTACATGATAACAGTCGTTCATAACGTTACGACCTAACGACGAGCGACCTACATGCAAAGCCACGTTCGCGGGCATTGACAATAACTCATTACGGATCCTCTGTTGTTCAATACGACATCAATCCGCCCATCCCCTGCCGTCAATTACGGATCGTTACGTGTTGGCTCGACGGTCGATGATCGAGCGCGATTAGTAAATTGATATACGCGCCTGCACACCCGCGTGCCCCTTTTGTTTAACGGCGTTTCGCTTCGTGGTGCATAGGCGAGTCGTGAACGAGACGCGGACTCAGCGAGTTTCTTTCACGAAGGGGAGAAAGAAAGAGCCGGTCGGGCCTCGGGCGGGAAAAGAAGAAGAAGAAGAAGAAGAAGAAGAATACGACGACGACGACGACGACGATGAAGAGGGAAAAACAAGTAGTACGAAGCTAAACAGAAACGATCCGCAAGGCCGGCTCCGAAGCTCCGCTCTTCTTCGTACTCTACCCCGTCATGCCAGCTCCTTCGAGATGTTCCTTCGCTCGCATACGGCTTTTATTCCTAATAGATTGCTTTCTCTCCCTTGAACATTCGCGTATGAAAGTTTACGCAACGCGGAAACCTGTAAATAAGTTTCGGCATACGCGCAATTCAAATGATAATTTGTTTATGCTAAGGAAATCCTGTTGAACGATGCATATGGTGATTCGAAGATTTTTTTTAGAAATGATTATAATGCCTCTGATNATACAGCAATATCAGAGGCAAATTGAAACAAAAACGCCTTCTACGGTCAAGCTAGATCTTAGTGCTTTTATATATTTTTCTTGTGTGATTTTTATATACCTTTTTTCAAATTCAACCGACTGCGCGCCGAATTACTTTTCCGGTCATAACACAGCTATAAGTTGAACATGAACAGGTAATATCACATTTATTAAATTAGAAACAATTTAATAATTGACGATGCTAACTTGCATCTTGATGTTAGATCTCTTTTCCACCCTGAAAAAAACTGTAAAGAATTTATTGCGAANCATCAAGATGCAAGTTAGCATCGTCAATTATTAAATTGTTTCTAATTTAATAAATGTGATATTACCTGTTCATGTTCAACTTATAGCTGTGTTATGACCGGAAAAGTAATTCGGCGCGCAGTCGGTTGAATTTGAAAAAAGGTATATAAAAATCACACAAGAAAAATATATAAAAGCACTAAGATCTAGCTTGACCGTAGAAGGCGTTTTTGTTTCAATTTGCCTCTGATATTGCTGTATATTGTGTGAAAAAATGGGGACAGTTACTTTAATTTATTAGTCGTCTGCAAGCAAATTATAGAATGTGTAACTCTCGACTGTTCTTTTTTTGGAATTTGTCACGGTGTATAATGAAAAGCCATAGAACCTTGAACCGTTCTGCTGGTGGATAATGGGTTAATGCTCAGAGAATATTCTCGACAGAATCGATAGGTGTACAGATCGAAGAATAATATATGAATATCGGAGGAATCATTTCGACAGCGCGGTTATGTAGTTCTTTTTTTAGGTAAGATTGTAGGTGAATGGAGGAAATACACGAAACCACCAGACTGAAATACGACTGAATATATTCGAGGTCGTGATCGATCTGCCTTGTCCAACGAGTTATTTTTGTCTCCTTTCAATCAAGAAGCGAAATCTTCCACTTGTTCTTCGTCATTTAAAAGTTGCTAGTCCGCACGTCTAGAATTTATCTTTTGCCCGTAGCAATGGATACCAATCGGTACAAAATCTGAATTTTATGCAAAAATTTTATGTAAAGAATTGTGAGCGACATCACGCACGGGTGATGTAAAAACTTTAAATTAAGTATATCGCTGTCGCAAGCGTAATCAGATAAATTCTCAAGTGCTACGATCCAATCGAAGCGAGACCCAGTCCCGTTCCTTAAGGATCAAGAACCTCTAAAATACGTTGTCGGGTTCATGGGTGCTGAACGCACGCGCCGAGAGTACTTGCACGACCTCGACTTACCGCTTTCAAGGTAGTTAAGGTACGTGTCTCGCGTGACGTTACTTATCCAAGGTCGGAAGATGGCTTCGGAAATTGAAGATCGCGTAATTCTCTTGTTCTCTCTAGTTTCGTAAAAAATGATTTTCGGAATCGATAGAATCTTAGTTCCACCTTCCGCAGACTTATATAACATATAATATATTTTTTTAATTCAACTATCGTGTTGTGTAATACAAAGTTTGAGTTATTTATTTTATTCGTTTATCATATTATTCATTTTTTATTTATTGCATGTATAAATTTTCTCACCGATGAAGTTTATATCTTTTATTTAGATTATCTCAGTTCTTTAAGAAAAATTTATTTTGATTGCATATAATAGAAATTTGTATTATTTTACTATATATAATAAATATTGGTTTGAATAGTCGCAATAAAATATTTACTTACGGTACATAAATATTTACTCAATAAAAATAGTTATAGTTACATTAAATTATTGGTTCTTGTAGTAAATAAATATTTATTTATTGTACATTTAGTAAGTATTTTATTGCAAACAAATATTTATTAAAATTTAGTAATTTTTTCTCTCAGTGTATAAATACGTATTTTTCCATACATTTAAATTAACGTTTCATTACACATAATTTGATTTAATATCGGAAAGACATACAGTTTATTATTATTATTCACTTAAATATCTTCAATATGACAAGTGAGTTTATAAACATATTTATCGCGAATTACTGACAAAGAGATAAGATTATTAATTCATGTGTCAACGCGTTCTCAAGTACTGCGCAAGCAGACGTAATTTCTACTGATCTTCCTCTGGCCATGAAGGAGTTAAAGGTCAACATGCTGACGTTTCCAGTTTGGTCGATACGTGTTGCATCTGCAGGTGCACCTTAACAAGCGACTTCCGATTCACGACGTTTATAATTCTACCTGCGTGTCTCGCGATTCGTAACGGTGCTTTTTATCGTCATTGAGAAATTCAAATCCGCACGGGAGAAATTAATCGTATTTTTCACACCAAGGAGAAAGCTCGTTAATCATTTTCTTAAGAAAGTGCTTATGGTCATTTGAGATTTATAAAAAAAAACATTAAAAAAGAAGAAGAAAAAAAATAGAAAATTGATTGTTTAACGTAAAATGATATATTTATTTTTGTAAAACACAAACAGCATGTTAAATTACGTGTGATTTATTTTTTACTTATATTTTCTATCTGTCTTTTTGTTACAGAAACCCGCATACGATCCACGAAATCGAGAGACTCACCGTGGCTGTTAGATATGTCGAAAATTCGTCAGGGTATCTTTCCGCGAATATATTTCGCGTTTTCCGTGACTCTAAAGTATACGTGTCGCGTGTGATATCGGTGATAATATCCGGAAAGATCGATAATCTCGTGAAAGAAGAATGCAACGCGTTTTATGAAGACTGATAAGATGATAGAACGGCTCGTCTTGGTTGACGCAGTGTCACGCGTACATCATTAAAAATCGAAGATCGTCCCTCCGATCGGGGGTGGCGGCAATGTTCAGGAACGAGTATTTAAGCAGGACACGGAACTACGCGAGAGCTGTTAAGAAAAGGATCGTGAAGGAATAGTCTTACGCGGGCTATTATGACGGACTACTTGGATCCACATTTTGTTCGGGCTCTCTGCCGTGATCCAGAAAGGCGAACCCTCCAGGTGAGTAAATAACGTTTATTTCCTAATTCTCGAGAGATTTCTTCGAGAAACTCGATTCGAATGTAGACACACCCGTAGATTTAGCGAGCAATTTTAAGAGCACACAGTTTATTTACGCGATATTTGTATAACGAACGTAGCAGAATTATACGCTGAGAAAAAAAATTGTTACTTTGACTAAATTTTTCAACTTGAATAAATTTTTTCAGTTCAAGTATTTATGTATTTAAGTTAAATGTACATGTAGTTAGATTAAATATATAAATGTTTAAACTGAAATTCAAGTATTTTATGCATTTAAGTCAAACAGATAAATACTTGAACTGAAATATTTAATCGATTTGAAAAATCTAGTCAAGTTAATAACTTTTTTCTCAATGTCTTTATAAGTTGTATGATCGCGACTCTATACACACATACTTCGCACTGTAAAGGCGTATATTCACAACGGTGTAAAGGTTAAAGAGCATCGTCATCTTGAGGCAATGCTATCTGAATTTTTCAAACTATCTTCTGTTACTTTTACGTAATCGAGATAACGTTCTTCGTGTGGATCTTCCGTAGAATTTTAACTATTAACTATTTTATATTTATCGAAAAAAAAGAATGCGATAAAATTATCAAATACCAATTAGAGATTAGATCTTGAGAGAGCTTTTTAGTAATATATATGAAATAAAATGTATTTTAATTATAATTTACTAATGGTAGTAAATATATTTGATAATAAAATGATGTGAATTTAGGGTTTTTTGTTTATTTTTTATTTATGAAAGTATTCTTCTATTTTTAATAATTAATAGATCTTTTTTGTACAAACTTTGTACCGTAAATGTTGGTCAAAAGTTTGTGAAAAATATACGAATCGTACTTATTTGAAGAGTAGTCAGAGTCTTCGTTCCTCTGAGCTTTAATTAATGATTTGTCTTTTGAATTATTTAACCGAGTCGCGGAATAAAGCATATTGAGTCTTCTTTAATTCCTTTCTCTTTTGTACTCCATTTTTCATCGTTTTTTTCCCTGTAAATCAATTGTCGCGTATCGAATGTGTAATGCACACGTATGTATATATTCGCGTGAAGTATGTACAGTTTGATATAGATACACATGACGGTATTGCAATCGAGATCCGTTTTTGTTAAATATTTGCTTTGGTTGGATTCCATGTTATCTATATTTGGAATTTTTGATTATTTAGGACAATAAAGATCTATTATTTGTAATATTCGAGTCGTAACATACATATTTGTAGCATTTTATTCTCCGAAAGTAATAAAACAATATTTTCTGTGCCGAATGAAAACGTTGAATGTATCTTCTGGTATCGGCATCTACTGATAAATTAGTAATCCGTATCCGTAAGAAATGCATCAACGGTACATGAAGAATGCTTCCGAAGGAACACGTGCATCGTAGATCGTGTAGACCGATAATGGTCTTAGAAAGTATAACAGCAATATATTCTTTACACTGCTAGGCCGTGAACATCTTAGATAGCATACGCATGCGACTGGAGTACAAAGAGAAAGAACACTCTCTTAATTATGAGGTCGGATCTCTGGGAACATCTGATACAAACGCAAACAAATTTTCAAACGCGTTTCTTCAGATTAGAATTAAGATTAAAATTCATACCTTTTTTACGGAAAATTTTTTGCAAATTTTTCAGAAGAAAACGAATAATATTTCTATTTAAATAAATGCTGAATGAAAAACAGATATATATGTATATTTTATTATTTTCTGGATGATACAGTAAAATGCTAATTATTCAAAATGGCAGATAGAAATTTTCAGATATGTATAAAACTCGTTTTATCAGAACGCGGAAATCAATGATTTGTCGTGTTTATACTAATTATCATTGTCACGACGTGCACGATGCCGGTCATTACACTTTCTTAGCGAGTTTCGACAACACGTTACGCCATCGTTAATGATCCGAGAAGACTCTTCGGTAGTATCGTTCTCGATCAGTAAATTACTTTATATAATATAAATTTTTCGTATTTTTCGCAAGAAAAGCCATTTTGTGAAGCTAAATTCGAAACAGGCTATTAACCCTTTCGAGCCCGAATTAATTCTATTTGAAAAAAAATAATTTTTTTCTATTTATTATTGTTCCTATTAGTGTAGACATAGTACCTGATTTTTTCATATTTTTCCTATTGACGGTTTTGGAGACATCAAAATGTTGTTGTTCAAATATCGATTAGTTTGATGTCTGAATGGATCTGAAGATTGTTACTTCAGGACAACGACGAGTGCGAAAGGGTCAATTGATAAATTGCTGAGTGAATCTTAGAAAGAATGTCACGAAAGATAGCAAGATGAAAATGACATTCTATAATAAAATATTTTTTAAAATATCGCGTTTCTAAAATTTTTCTAGATTTTATTGAAACAATTCGATATAATCACAAGCTTTATATATAAGTCCTCGTTATATTCAATTGCTCAGTTCACCGCAAATCGCGTATACTCCGTTTATGTCGGCGACACGATGAAACAATCGTTATTCAAATAACGCGTGTTATCTCTGCATGCTTGCGTAAAGAGAAGTTGATGATAATTTATAGTCTCGAAAATGCTTCATATGAAGAAAAAGGAGCGTAGATAAGATACAATGCGCTTTATGCGCGCTTTCTCGAGACATTGCTGCATAGTATAAAAATTTCGGAGATAGCGAGCTCTGATTGTATGTACGTACATATGTGGACGACGGCGTCGCGTCTCATAAAATGTGCATAACTCCGTAACAGTCGAAAACTTGGCTCACGACGGACGGCACTCTTGACGGCAACAATAATTCAGATTTACGTCCGGCGAGTGGGTTCCCCTCAAAATCTCACGGGACACGAGTTTGCGCATCGTACGCTTCGTACGCGAAGGTCCGGTGTTCGTTCCACTTTTCGTGTGAAAAAAGGAAGAAATGAGATCGCTCGCTGGCAAAGCCGAGCGAGAGTCCGTTCCCTTTTCCGCGTGCGAAACGTTCTCAGATCCAGCGGCGTCTGTTCGAGATACTTAGGCGTACACGCTCGCATATTTATAATCTCGTTTGGTCTCCCTTGGGAGTTTGTCGCGCTACGATCTGCGCCACATCTGGCGACACTTAATTCCAGTTTTATAAATCCTCCCGAGTTCCCTCGCGTCATGATACGCGGCGATTCTGTGCAGTTGAGATAGCAGACCTCAAGTTGAAGGTTAAAACGTAATGTATGTGAATTGCATACAAGAATTATATAATTATTACTTCTCGAAGGGGAAACGAAAAATCAATTACAGACAGAACTTCGACGTACATACGTTAATCATTGCGATTAATTTTTGTTATTGCTACTAAGAGAACTTTGTAACGATAAATTAACTTCACTAACACAAATATATAGATTATTAATTTTAACATCTTTTCGCTCGTTTATTTCGGTCTATTGTAAACACTCAGAGAAAAGTTATGTTTAAATTGATGAAATTCGACTCAAGCATATAATATCAGTTGCGACACTTGTTAACAGGCGTTATTAATCTTTTTTAAAGCAAATTTATTTTAAACAAATAATTTTTAATTCAAAGAAAATACTGATAGAAATGTAAGAAATAATTTAGTTGTTTTTATTTTGTATAAATATATTTCTTTCATTAAAAAAAAATTTGCATTGCACAATCAAACTATTTCTTTAATTCTAATAAAAGGACCAATCAAAAAATTTCTTCAAATAAAAAAAACTTCTTTAACCGTATAACAATGCAAATTTTTTTTTATTCAAATATTTTTTTTACTCGAAGAAACTTTCCTCTGAGTGAACTCATTTTGTTCTTTAATCACGAGCTAAATTATACATTTTATTAGGGTAAAGTTGTCTATTACGAGATACCTTTTTTTAAAGACGTATAATTTATTTAATTTATACTATTAACTCCTATTTTTATATCCAAATTATAGTAAATACATTTAAGTTTCATTGTCAAAAGTTAGCAATCGATAATAGTTATACTTTGTTGTATGTGAAATTTTTTATCAAAATTGCCGATTTTGCTAATTCAAAAAAGGGTTCCCAATATGAGATACAAAGATTTTTTTATATGAAATGGGTCTTATCGACTTGGACCCTACTAGGTTCAAATTAGACTTCAGACTCAAAATCTAATTGACCAATCAAATAGCTCTTTCGATATTCAAAAACTTTTGTACGTA
>QKQZ01004836.1:0-28174 GCA_003595255.1 Solenopsis fugax | reverse complement strand
AGATTATAAATACTTCCAAGGAGATTTTATATTCTTGCTTATATATGAAACAATGAATTGTCGTTTTGATACTAATTTTTTTTCTGTGTGGCAATAAATTTTGCAATTCTTGAAAAAATCTATTAGGATAAATGGTAATTTGGAGCCTAAAGCTAAATACAATACTTCATTCTTGTTATTCGCATTATCTTAAATAATTTAAATAAGATAACATTTTTTTATCTAAGATAAAGATGAAGATAATGTACATTATAATAATTTAGATAAAAATAAGAACTTATTTCTTTATCTAGATGATTATCTAGATAATTTTATATAGGTAACGGCAAACACTGGCCATAACCTTGCCGACTTATACTCACGCATAGACTAATTACAGTAACACGACGATCACTCTGCACTTTGCACGACACCGCGATATCACTATTATCACTGGCAAGCGACGGACGCGACGAAACAATAACGCGGAATGAGCGGATTGTGCATAATGACAACTCTTTCGACAGCCGCGAAATCAGTCTGAACGACGCGACGACCGACGGACTCCAGAGCAATGAAAACTTTTCAAAGTTTACGTAAATAATTTTATGCGCCATCTATCGCGGGACACCCTTATCTAAAAACAATTGTGTACATACACCGTGTCTTAGGACGATCGGTAATCACAATCGATAATCGATTACCGATGGTAAGGGTATCCCGCGATAGGTGGCGCATAAAATTATCTGCGTAAAGGCTATGGCACACAAAAAAACTTAAGCAGTAAAACTTGGGCAGTAAGCGAATTAGCCAATGACAGTCGAGAATATAAGACCATAACGTAAGCAGTAGCAAATCCAACACGTTGATTTTCTTACGGCATACGTCTTACTGCTTAAGTTTTCCTATGTGCCATGGCCTTAAGCTTTAAAAAGTTTTCGCAACTGTGGAGTGGAGCTCGTCGTCCGTCGAATCGTTCAGGCTGATTTTGCGGCTGCCGAAAGAATTGTGTTTACGCACAATCCGCACATTCCGCGTTATTGTTTCGTCGCGACGAGTGCCAGTGATATTGCGGTGTCGTGCGAAGTGCCGGATGATCATCGCGTTGCCGGTAGTCTACGCGCGAGCAGTCGGCAAGGTTATGGCGCAACCTCAGAAAAAAAACATCGCGTTTCGATGGGCAGATGCCTCTCGTCTTAGCTCGTAAGGGTCGTTGCGATAGTTGGAGCGTGAATAAATTATGTGCGCGACCTTCGAAAAGTTTCCGTCGCTCTGAAGCTTCCGCCGTTCGTCGGTCATCACGTCGTTCAGGCCGATTTCGCGGCTGCCAAAAGTTGTGGCTACGCACAATCCTCACATTCCGCTATTATTATTTTCGTCGCGTCGCGTGCCGGTGTCGTGCGGAGTGTCCGGTGATCGTCGCATTGCGGTAAGTATCGTACGCGCGAGTGTTAACCTTATTCTCGTGAGTGATCAGTGTTTTGGTGAGTGCCATGGATGTGCAACGGCGCAGGGACGAGAGGAGAGGGGAGGAGAGGAGAGGAGAATGCGACCAGGGTGGCATCAGGCAACAGCGGAACAAGGATAAAGTATTTATGAATTATTTCATTTGATGTTTTCTACGTATCTGAGTTTGTTATTCACTCTTTGTTTATCACTACGGTAAATCTAAATCTCTACGTCATCGTAACAGGATTGGAGTAATCCAGACACACAATATAAAATATAAAAGATTTACAAATTACAATATTTTTGGTAATTATTTGAATATTTTATAAATATTTACGAAAATATTTTATAAATGTTTTGATTTTAGATTGAATAGCTTATAAAGATTTATCATAAATATCGTATAAAAATATTTATAAAATATTAAAAATATTAATCTTTTTACTTACCATGTATGTAAAATTTGTAGTCTATATTTTAATAACATTTTGAGTAAAGTTTTTATGATTTCTTTCCTTTGTGCGTGCGTGCGTGCGTGCGTGCGTGCGTGCGTGCGTGCGTGCGTGCGTGCGTGCGTGCGTGTGTGTGTGTGTGTGTAAAATATTTAAGAAATATTTATATAACATATGAAATGTAAATAATAATAAATATTTGTCAGAAATATTGTGTGCTGATTGGGGGAAGAAAAGTTAATTTATTAACTCTTTTCCTAAGTTAAAAAATCATCTATGCAAAAAAGAAATCAGTTAAAAGAAAAAATACATTTCCATAAAAAAAATTTTTTGTTATATCCAGTGTTTGCCATTATCTATATAAAATTATCTAGATAATCATCTAGATAAAGAAATAACTTTATCTTATCTTTATCTAGATTATTATAATGTACATTATCTTCAGCTTTATCTTAAATAAAATAAATGTTATCTTTTTTAAATTATCTAAGATAATGCGAATAACGAGAATGGAGTATTGTGTTTAGCCTCAGCCTTCAAATTACCTTTCATCATAACAGATTTTTTCAAGAATTGCAAAATTTATTGCCAGTACTGAAAATCTATAGATAAGTACGTAATGTGAACTACAGATTTTTAATACTGGCAATATATAATATATCGAAACACAGTTCAGATCAATAGTAGTACATATAAAAATGGCTCCAAAACTATAAATTCGAAAACTTACAAGATATTTTGTCAGTCATTATACAATGTGAATTATATTTATATATTTCTCCTATTTTTAATTTTGATTTTTATTTGATTCAAATTTAACGAGAAATATTTTTTGTTAGTATAATTATTTGAAGATCTTTTGTTTTTAAAAATATTGATTTAGAAATATTATAAAAATATGAACGTATTTCATATCCTAAATTATTTTTTGCTCAATAATGATATTATCTGAAAATTATCTAGATAAAACTATATATATTATTATCTTTTATCTAGATTAATTAAAATTAAATCTTTATTTTATCTAAGATACATTTACACGTAAATTATCTTATCTTTATCTAGATAAATTTTAAGTTATCTAAGCGCAACACTGGTTATATCATAGATTTAATTTACAAATAAAATATTAAATCTATTTGATAATCCATATTATAATTGTTTTGAATCATTTATCTTTAAAAAATTACGACTTTTGAACGCTATTATAATTTGGATTTATATGCACTTTACAGATTAATGTAGCTGTATTACAACTCTGTTGCTGCGCATCGGTCCATTGAGTTATAAAATTTCTTTAATTTTAAAAGTTTTAAAAATTAAAAAAAATTGAGTGGGACTTGATATTAAGTTAGCCCCGCCCAACAAAAAATATAAATATTTATTATGTAAATGAGTAAACAAATACAGTAGAATTAAGTGTTAATTAGGTGCTTCAAAAAATAATAAAAATAAATTGTAAATTTATATTACAGAACTTAGAAGCCGGTCACGCGGTTGGTTTACAAGAGAGAAGTCGTCTTAAAAAAATTAGGTGCGCGTATAAATTTGTATCAAAAAAATTCCCTTTTTAATATCATTTAGAAATATCAAGTCGCCGAATTTGATACTCGTTCGATTTGGCAAGTACTCAAACTTAAACATCGGTCGCGCGATTGACTGACAAGAGAGAAGTCATCTTTAAAATCGAATACTGGCCGAACGGAACAAGCATCTAATTCAGCGACTTAATATTTTTAAATGATATTAAAAAAGAAATTTTTTAATACCAAATTTGTCCGAGCATCTAATTTTTTTAAATGACTTTCTCTTATGAACCAACCGCTCTCGACTGACTTCTAAGTTCTGTAATATATATTTTCGATTTATTTGTATTATTTCTTGAAGCACCTAATTAGCACTTAATTCTACTGAATTTGTTTATTTGTTTACATAATAAATATTTATTTTCTTGTTGGGGAGGGGTCTAGTTTAATGTTAAGCCAGCCCCACCTAATTTTTTTTATTTTCTGCCAAACAGATCGAGTACGTAATTTCATACTTATCACCTAATTAGCACTTAATTTTAAAATATTTTAAAATTAATTTTGCGCTAGTGGGAGGGACTAGCTTAATAGGGGTATTCTTTTTATCATTTACTTTTTTGTCACTACACAATTGGAAAATTAATACAAAAAATGTAACACTTCGATAAAGTTTGGAAATGAAATGTAGAAACATATTTTATTCATTTATCTTCAGCTTTATGTTTTAAAACTACATTATTTTTATGTTACTTGTTTATTCGCTCATAAATTGTGTTACTTTAACGCTAAGAAATGTTAAATATTAATTTAACACAAAATGCTCAAATAACATAATCACATTATGTTAAATTAACATTTGGATGTGTTAAAAATTTAACACAAGTTTTAACAAGGGCCGGTTTTAACAGAACTACGAAAAAGTTTTCGACTGTGTACCTTTAATTCTATACAATGTATTTTTTATGTATTTTCTAGAACGATATTCTAGTAATAGTAACACAGGAAAATTCTTTGTTCTCTAGCTATCAATCAATGCAGATACACATGCAGATATACGTTTCACTTTTTTTCACGATTATTGTTTTCCACAACAATAAAAAATGTATAAATATATCTGACTTTCGAAATCATAATCATTTTCGTAAAAATCGATATACAACTGTACTAATAAATATTTAACATTACATAAGTAATCCTCAGAGACTATTAGGAATAAAATCATGCAAACTGATAATGTAATCCATATTTTTAGCGCGAAACATTTCTCCTCACAAAGTGTTAATAATAATCGATTTCGCATCGCGTACTTCGTATATTCGCGGCAGTCAGGAGCACGCTTGCTTCGAATAAATCGTGCGATATTTTACGACTTAGAGCACCCTCCGCGAAGGAGAGGACGGAGAGGATGGAAGACGATTCCATTTGAAATCGTCGAACCCTTTAATCTACTAGCTCAATGGCATCACGAGGATGCGGTATCCTCCTCGTTTCTCTGTATCGGCGAATACGTCAAGCTGCGTGACGGTATGATTTACAACTCGCGTTGGTAAATGTCACCAGGTTATCCAAAACCGATAAATCGAGCTTGCCGCACGGCCGGTTGGTTATTGCCAGGTGCGTTTTCGTGATCCCACGTTCTCCGCGTTCGTACCGTGCCACCCTCGACACTGGGATTAGATCGGGAAATGGTTGCCAACTGATTTGAATATTGGCTACCATCGACTTATCTCCGGACGGCGACGAAGAGCACTTTACTCGAAAGCGTGTTTAGATTTGAAAATAGGCTTTGGCAAGGTAGAAAATGCGAACGGAAGATTGGAATATAACAATAATGAGTTTTTTTTTTCCTAATGTTTTAGAAAACTTCAGGAACATCTAATTATTTTGTTCCAAATTTTATTTTTATCTCTCTGCAACGTTTATTTATAATTACAGAAACATAGAGAAAAGTAATACAGTAACTGATTTTTGTATTAAATATTTCCGCAAATCTTTGTTTCTCAAAATGGAAAAATTATGATTTATATCTTTCTTCCATTCGAATAGAACAGCACGAAACGAAATAAATTCTGTTGATGCACAAGGATAATTCATGACTTCTGCGCATTTATATTTTAGTTACAAAGAGAAACTGTGGACGATAGTAGAAAAGAGGGTAGAAATATGAGAATACTCATTGTCTTCTTGACCCATAAACTTAAACTTGCAATTTTATGAATTCCATCCATTATGCTCATCTTTTGCATTTGATGCGCGCTCCAGTCAAATAAATGTAGCGTGTGTAGATCATTTGCGTACTTAAAATCTCTATACGTTTTCTGGCAGAGAAAAAAATTCAAGATGAAATTTACATGCCTCGGGGTTGGAAAGTTCTACCACATCTCGTATTCCTATCATCTCCTCTAAACTTTAATTAAAGGCAGGATACAGTATTACCCGCTGTAACAATGTTAAATGTGATGTCATTTATTTCTATGACAAACCACTCCTTATACGGCATAAAATGTGAAATACTATGCGCAATTTGTCACACCGCGGTAACACTTGTCGGCCAGCGCGGTAAAACTTGTTGCACCCCACACTTCCTCTCGAGGCACATCCTGGATAATCGACGAAATCTGCTTTAGGGCAAAATTTACAGGGTGTCCGCACCCAGCTGAGCCCGCCAATCCGGTCAGCCAGGCGTGCCCACGGAAACTTTGATGCGAGCGATAGAATATACTCTTCCTCCGTGTGCGTGTGACCTCCTATCCGAGAGTTTGTAATTAACGAAGCAACATCGTCACCGCGGCGAAGCCCGAGGCGTAAAACGCGCATATCCCCACCCCATACCGATGAACTCGTGTCTAATGTCGAACTTCAGTCCACGCTCGACCGCGCATTTTGAAGCAAACACCCGTTGGACAGCATGTGCCATACACGTAACGATCGTAAAGACTCGAATATGTGCGACTTTCTAGACGAGAAGCCATAGCGCGCAGCGGGGGACCCTCATCAATCTCATGTGCGACTTTTGACACGTCACTGCACTCCGTCGCGTCGTACGCGTTCGCACCTTGCCCAGGGTAAAGCCCCATTCATAAGGTCATACGTCCCCACCCATCTGTCGATACTTTGGACACACTTCGTATTCTCCCGATTTTTACTACCACCCCAAGAACGCCGCGCCGCGCCATCACGCCGTTAACGCGTGGCATTCAAATTTGTCGCACGATATATCTTGCCATAATCACGCATGATTATTAAAATGTAATTCACCCCGAAGACGATTTTAAGTCATATATTATTAATAAAGCCAATGATGTGATTTTTCTCTAGACTACTAGAGCATTGCATCCTTTTTCTCAGTTTCTTTGTTACCTTTTCCTTTCCGCGATTTCTTTCAAGTTCTTCGAGACGGATGCATTCCAAATAGATGTAAAATGCACAATTCGTGCTCTTCTCATTCTTATTGTTGCCTTTCGAGCTCCATCTCATCCTATCTTCTCGATTCGCGAAAGCAACACGAACATACATCAACGCACAATAGCGTAGCTTCCGTAAGATAATGTATTATCAGGTTACAAGCTGCTACACGAATGAACTAAAGTTCTTTGTATATAGCTTCCGAATAGAATATTAATTTTGCCAAAAGTTAACATCTTTTTCAATTCGATAAATTTACAAAGTAATTAAAAGCAAATACGGTAAATGTCATAATAGAAATCGGTGAAAAAGTTTAAACAAATATGAATTAGATTGATATCATTTATAAATCTAATATTAAATAATAAATAATTCCAAATTAAATCGACAAATTGGCAAATGTTTATTGAAACTTCTTCACAACGTTTCGACCGAGGTTTCGACCTAAGGTTCAGGTCCTTATCAAGTGAGTCGGTTAAATAATATTACATTGAATCGTTTATATTTAAATACCTGTACCAGGCTCCATTAATTTATACAGATTTTTTAACAATGGAAACATACAAGTCTTGTGAATTTTATTTCGCTTTTCTCTCTTGTGTTTGGTTACTTATTATAATTCTTTCCTTCAGTACAATAGATAAACTTTCTGGAAAGAAAACTCATGACGTCAAGTTTCCTAATTAAACGATTCAATGTTATTTATTTAACCGATTCTCATTTGATAAGGATCTGAACCTTAGGTCTAAACATTGTTTATTAGGTCGAAGAGTTTCAATAAACATTTGCCAGTTTGTCGACTTAATGTGGAATTATTTATTATTTTTATTACTGGCGACTATAAGTAATACTACAAGATAATAATTTTAATAAAAAATAGCCTTTTTGATCATTCTTTCTAAGAAAAATTTAAATTCTCTCATTTATACTACAATATTGTACTTGACTTAAATAACTACTTAATAAGTAATTTCATTGGTTATTTTATTGACGAATTTGCGCAATTCACGACAGAAAATCCTTTTTTTTTAACTTGACAGTAGTGACGCGAAAGCATTAAAACGTATTTCCTCCGCGTCGCGGCAATAAATTCCTTCCGTTTACTGCACCAAATGCGGAACGTTTCTCCTTGTATCTGCGCAAAGGGAAACTGGAGATTCTATTACTTTTGAGTGCTAGAACCACAGTGTGAGCTGCAACCAGGCCGAGCGGACGGGTTGATGCCGCAAAGTGAGTACTTACGGTTTACGGAAGACAGTTTGTTCGTTGAGACACGTTTGCTTCTTCAACGTAATCTTCTGGCGTATTCTGAAACGTTTTCACTCGTCTCTAATAACGGTTCAAAGATGATTTCAGTAATATGGGATAATTAAGCTATAAATTTTGAATAATGTGTGTTGTGTGTGTGTGTGTGTGTGTGTGTGTGTTGTGTGTGTGTGTGTTGTTGATAGAATATTAAATATTAATATAATTCAGAAATTATTAGTTATATTACAATATATATAATATAGATTTGTTTCATATCAATTTCTTCTATCTACATATAATTCAAAGAAACACAAATATATATACATATATAACACAAATACATAAATATATTTAATAAATTTAATTTTTGAAATTAAGAATATTGAGAATTTTAACATATTGGGGTAGATAAATAAAGAGAGACAGAGAGACAAAGAGAGAAACGACGAACTTTTAAACATTTTAGGTTTAAGATAAATTTTAACTAAATCTGGTTAATCCCGTTACTTTGTGTATGTGTTTATATAGTTTTTCCTAGATTCCTCTCAAGTATGTGAATGCGCGTGTGTATGTGAGTGTATTCAACCTTTTCCTCCAAACTTTCCAACATTGGCGTCGTCGCCTGACATGAATGACGTTCGACCGCCCCGAGTCCGTGCCTGCTTCGTTCAAGAATGCAAATTTATGCTAACCGAGTAAAGTAATGCGACCAAGGAAGGAAACCCATAAGCAGCCAACGATTTAGAGAGGCCGTCGACAAAAGTTCGGCGCTCGAAAAACTCCTAATATGTGGGCTTTTTTAATAATACGTTAAAATTACAAAAGATTTTCGCGATATAACTTTTTATTTTTATTAAGTAGTTATTTAAGTCAAGTACAATATTGTAGTATAAATGAGAGAATTTAAATTTTTCTTAGAAAGAATGATCAAAAAGGCTATTTTTTATTAAAATTGTTTAATATTATCTTGTAGTATTACTTATATATAGTCGCCAGTAATAAGCAACTTCGACAACTTCAAATTTTTATAATTTTTTACTTTTATGTGCCTTAATATATCTTGAAATCCCGCTATTAATAAAAATAATATAAACACTGTTGTGGAATTGTAGTACTCATATTATATTATATGTTCAATATACAAAATTACAATATTGTAATATTGTATTGTATACAGTATATATTAATATAATATTCGATATTTACAAATTAGTCAATATAATTTATACACATTAGATCGTACAAAATGAATAATTAAATAATTAAAATCTATAAATAACATCCGATACAAAATATTTCAGCAATATAGCAGAAATGTTGAAAAGTTACTGTAACATTGCTGAAATGTTTCATGTTGTACAAGTTATACTATAAAATTGTAAGCTATTCTGGATATGCAAAAGAGCTGAGTTGCAAAAAGAAACTGGATCGACGTTGAAGGGATTAAGGCGTGAAAAGATTAACGGTAGACGGAAACTTCAAATTATGTTGAGACACGTTTAGCACTAGACGCTTATCTGCGTGTCTATCAAAGTAGATGATCTGTTTCACAAGTTGTTACTCTCTACGATATATTTTTGATCTTCAATTATCAGGTGGAAAATCAGTGACATTATTGGCCGCTTTCTGTAATGATAATGCGCAGTGGCAAGTGCCGACCTCAGAATGCCCATATCGCAGAAATGACCGGTCGCTACATGATTAATGTTTGCACGTAATTTCATCTACATAGAAACATACCACACCCTGAGAGGTTAAGATGATACACGATAAGAGGATATTATCCAACTAATCAATTCGCACATAATACGCGAGATAACTGACAATGAATAATGCTCATGGATCATGTGCTGGAAGATCGTTATCTGTAAATAAAATTATCGTTATATAAATGATGTCGTTATCAGTCTCGGCGTTAATTTATAAATTAAATTTGTTAATCAATTCGCTTATTAAGCGATAACTGATCATATCATAAAATACAAGGGCAGTACAATATTGAAAATAATAAAACTCAAGTTAGAGATGTTTAACTGTCAAAAAATCATGGAAAATATCCAGACAAAAATAAAGAGAAATTTCAAAGATCGAAATTTTAAAACACAGTGATACAAATATAAAAGGAACAATTATATCTTGTTTCTAGTTTACGTGAATCGTACAGATACCTTTCCTGCCTTATAGTGCACTGAAGTGTGTGCACACACGCGATAAGCACGAAAAGCGCCGATTTCTTTTCTGTGACAGCATGAGGAGTCTCTACGAAAAACTGGCACTCGTAAAAGCGATAGCGTAAACGCGGTTATGTTACTGGAAGATTATTGGAAAACAGATATTTTCGAGCGGCCATCGCGGATTGCTTTCGCGGAACTCTGACGTACTTTAAAGATAGCAATGTATTTGGATACGTAGCTCATCGCTTTTATATTTCGACAATCAATATTCAAACTTATTTCAGCAGCAGCTTTTTAAAATATAATCTTAAAAAGTATTATAAAATAATTACTTCCTATTTGACTCTTATCCCATTGTGGCAACTATATAATACTTGTGAATTATTTTAATCTGTTAATATAATTCACATATGGACTAAAAAAGTGTATATTTTATAATATTTATGTTTCAATCGAAAATCTCGATAAAAATAAGTTTTTTATTTGAAGTCATATGTTAGTAATTATATTGCTTTATTATCAATAAATTTTATAATAAAAATTCTATGTCTATAAATGCTTAACATCTATTTTCAGGCATAAGGATAGTTACGAACATTATCTCATTTCAAGTAAAAATTCTCACAAAAAATACTGATTGAAATACGTGAAAAGAGTAAAACTTTGAAACTGACTTTACCATTCGTGTCCTCATATAGTCTTTTCAGCAACGCCAAGAAGATAAGGAATCGATTTCTTTAATCGAGCAGATAGGTTGAGCGTATCGGGTTCTCGAATATCCCCCAAGGGTTGCCAGAATTCGACGTATCGAGAAGTTAGACGAGTGTATCTGACATTATTGCAAGCAATTCACCGTACGACTGTCTCTCTTTCGTTATATGAACATTGTTGTTGCAATCCATTCTAACAATAGATAAAAGCATATTCGAAACTTGACGTATCTGATAACCACCAATGAAAGCAAGAATAAGTTCGCTCGTTATTGAATTTAAACGGCGTTACATCTCTGATCGTATAGCAACTTATACTTAATTCTTGTAAAAAGTTAATAATTCTTAAATAATCTTTGATTTGCGAAATGATGAATCGCATATTTCTTTAATTAATAGATTTTTTAATAATACAATATAATAAATAATACAATGTAACATGATAGATGAAAAAATAATATGTATGTAATATTTTTAATATAAATAATAAATATATTAATTAAACAATCTCTTATAATTATATACACACAATATGAGAAATATTTTTTTTCTTTCTCTTGTAAAAAATTAAATAATCACGATGATATATTTCTTTAAATATGTTAGAATAAATTTTTCAAAAAAAATAATAATGTCGAATAAATATGCGTGAACAATAATGGTTTTTTGTAAATTTTTTTATATTTTTATATTTATTATACGTTTAACGAATACAGATTTCTTTAATGAATCTAAATGTGTAATAAATTTGCGTTTAAATATTTTCAACTTAATTTACATTTATTTATACAATTAATGAATATATCTATGTAATAAATTTAAAACTGGTAAATTGATTGCAGATTTATTATATACATTTATATTCTGTTCTTTTTGCCGCGACAGTTACATGATGGGAAGGAAGATTCGTATAAAAGAGGTACACAGATCGTAACGTCCATCTATTTTGAGTCGGTCATGTGTACGGGTGAAACGCTCTCGGGCGCTGAGGCGCGTTGCACGTGCACGTTTGTTCAAAGTCACAAAGTAGGTTGGATACATCGTATGTAACGCTACGTGTCAAGAGAATATGTAATAATACGTACTTATACCGTAATAATATTTAACGCAATAAAATACGCGAAATAAATCTTTAATCGAAATGATATTGAACATTAAACGATATATACGTGATTTAATTACAACTTTCTTTCTTATTGCATATTATTATAACAACACTTATTACAATGAACATGATTTTAACAATATGTCGCTAATATTTTGAAGTAATTATTTATATTGAATGTTATTAATTATTAATTATAACAAAATCATAACGACGTTTATAATAAATATTTTATTATAACAGTATATTACAAAATACGTTATAATTAGAGTTAACTATAATTGTGTACACTCGGCAAACACTGTTGTTCAGATGCTCGAAGTATTTCGGCACAGATACATATTTTGTTCAAGAATTACGAAGCATTAGTGAAAAATCATGTAGGCAAATAAATATTTTTAATCTGATATTTTTTGTTTTTAAATTACTATGCAGTTATCTGAATATTTGTCTGTTAATAAGTATAAATCTTACTTAATACATTAATGCAATTTATTTTTGTTTATTTTTCTTATTATTTGCATACTACAAATTTTTTTTTAATGGACCTTAAAATTACTTCTGATAGTGATGGATTTTATAATCATTTTTTTTCTCAATACATCTAATTTATAAATAACCTCAGTTATCGAGAAATAACTATAAAAGTTAGCAGTTTTAAAAACGTGTGTTATAATTAAAAATTAGTTAAATATAAATTTTATTTCAATTTTGAGTAAAGTATTAAAATAAATAAAAATATATTGAAATATTTTAATAATATACATTTTAATATATTTTATTTCTTAACTCAACAATGTTGTAGTTAACCTGCTTTGACTTTGGGACCACTTGATACTTGAAAACTGATCGAGAAACATTAATTTCTTGTATCAGTTATTAGTTTTCACTTATTATTAAAATATTATTAGATAGCCTAGTATATTCAATAAATGACATAAGATTTACTTTTTGGATAAATTTCTTAATTCCGTCTATAAAAATTCAAACCTGAAAAGTTAGTCAATTAATCCCAGTCTTCCCTATACCATATAAGAAATCAGAATCCTATATTCTACATTAGATATTTTGTAAAACTTTTTATAGCACGAGTTATAATTAAGTATTTTGCGCTACTATGTTGCGCACTGACACTTATACTCTACCGATTTATAACTTGTGCTACAGTATTTTATAATCATAAAATCGTGATATTAATGCACATCTCGTCCCGCGACTACTTGTTAATTCATCGTTATATAACCGTGTTATATAACGAACCATCACAATGAATTATTTTCAATCACCTATTTCTTGTTAATGAATCAATCCGTTGCACCGTGCTGAACATATATTCGTAGAGAGAGAAAGAGAGCGAGATTTATGAACTTATAATGTTACGATATATTATTACACGTTGCCATTTTAATTTAATTTTATAATAACTTTACATTCTACTTTACATTTTAAATCTTTATACAATAAAAAATAATAACAAAGGCCAATGAGAGTCAGCGCGGATAACAATGCGCAATAAAAGGAACCTGATACAATTAGATCAGTTTATTATCATAACAGTTCAAATTTAAACAACAAAACGAACGTTTCGACTCCCTTTCGGAGTCATCCTTAGAGTATTAGGGAGTCGGAACGTTCGTTTTGTTGTTTAAATTTGAACTGTTATGATAATAAAGTGATCTAATTGTATCAGGTTCCTTTTATTGCGCATTGTTATCCGCGCTGACTCTCATTGGCCTTTGTTATTATTTTTTATTGTTTAAATTTTGAGAGTCCTTACGTACTCATTATATGTTTTAAATCTTTATACTTTCCTATATACCTTATAATTTATAATAAAACATTTTTTGCACATTATTACACTACTGCATTTGAACGAAACATTTGTGTATATGTTATTTGTATTGTTTTGTCATACACATTAACACGATATTGAAATTTATCTAATGGTAAATGATATAAACTATTGAGTACCGATTGCATTTCGTTGTCGCATGCACGACCGTTTCAGGAATAATCGTTGACTCTAAATATTCCGACCGAATCAACAGCGAAACTTGAGCAACTATCGGCTATACTAGCTATCGACTTTGTTAACTCTATTCCTAGTTACTTCCCGGATCGTGTCCGCTTTTCGAAATCGAACGATGGCAGCTTGGCCCGAAGTCGAAATCAATTGATGAAAGGCCCGTATCGTACGTCCGAAACGGATCAGCGATCGCGAAGCAAACATGACCTCACGTTTAAACGAGCACTTCGTAAATCTAGCCGCGCGATTGACTTAGTTGTTCGCTAAGATGATTGCCGAAGTCGCCCGCACAAGAAAGGTCTTTCTCGGGGAGAAGCTTGCAATTCCGAAACGGTGAAAATAGCCAACTCGATGAATAACGAGTCTTGAAAATGATTGCGAGGCGAAGTTTGGAGAGCTCGTTTCGCAATAGATACGAAGCCGCAATTGCGACCAAAGTTTAATTTAGAATCGTAGCACAGAGTAACTTGCGTGATCGCAAAAAAAGTATTCTTTTTGTCAAATGTTTCTCTTCTAATAAGCACTATAAATTGACTTAATTTTTTCTGTGCGTATTAAAAACCACGGAATATCTTTCGTCTGAACTGTAATAAAAAATAATTTTAAACATAATTTGATTAATCTCTTTCAAACGTTTCTAAAAATAATTCTTCTATGCTGATATTTTTTTCTAATATATATTTTTGCATGATTTAATACATACTTAGTTAAATATTAGTTAAAATATAATTTAACAATTAAATTATACGTATATTGCATGAGATAAAAGAAATGCAAAACACTATCTCTAAAATTAGTTTATTTATACAAGAGTCTATTAAACTTTTCCTACAATTACATGAATTTTATCGCAATATCTAATTTCTCGTTTAATTAACTTTTAATACAAGTATGTTTCCTTTTTATTACTCTTTTATAATATTCGCTTTATTGTCTTTCGTACAAAATGTTATATTTATTTCACATTAAAATTCTTGACAGAAAGAAACATAACTGACGGTATAAGTATGTGCATGCGCAAACTTCAATGTAAAGTATTTCCGAAATGAACTTTTCGGTCCAGTTGGCCGTACGGTATTAAAAAGTTGATGATGACAGAAAACCACTGTTGCAAGTACATATTACTACATGTGAGATTATTTTTCTACAATTGTGCATGGATCGCTTGAGAGAAACAAGTAAGCGAGATTGGCACATGTTAATGACTTCCCTGTGAAAGTATTAGGTCGGTCAAAAAGTCCGTGCCGTTTTTTGCCCCAAATAAAGATCCAAATATATCTGCACGTATGAATTCAGTTGGCCGTATGGTATTAAAATGATGACAGAAAACCACTGTTGCAAGTACATATTACTACATGTGAGATTATTTTTCTACAATTGTGCATGGATCGCTTGAGAGAAACAAGTAAGCGAGATTGGCACATGTTAATGACTTCCCTGTGAAAGTATTAGGTCGGTCAAAAAGTCCGTGCCGTTTTTTGCCCCAAATAAAGATCCAAATATATCTGCACGTATGAATTCAGTTGGCCGTATGGTATTAAAAAGTTGACAGAAAACCACTGTTGCAAGTACATATTACTACATGTGAGATTATTTTTCTACAATTGTGCATGGATCGCTTGAGAGAAACAATCAAGCGAAATCGATACATGTTAATGACTTCCCTACAAAAGTATTAGGTCGATTAGAAAGTCCGTGCCGTTTTTGCCCTAAATAAAGATCCAAATATATCTGCACGTACGAATCTTTATTGAAAGATGTATGTACCCTTTTGTTCGATCACACTTTAGCTCAATGATTGCAGATGTATATTTGGATTTTCATTTGAGAAAAAAAAACGGCACGGATCTAACTG
Organism: Solenopsis fugax; assembly: GCA_003595255.1. Taxonomy (NCBI): domain Eukaryota; kingdom Metazoa; phylum Arthropoda; class Insecta; order Hymenoptera; family Formicidae; genus Solenopsis; species Solenopsis fugax. Next base: position 12,245 of record QKQZ01004836.1, on the reverse strand, counting down.
ACCTAATACTTCCGGAAAATCTCATTTGTAACTTGCCAAGATAAAAAATTTGTTTTTCTAAACTCATTCATTTCGTAATTTTCCGCAAAATTAAGAAACCCAGTTACAGTCGCAACAAAGTCTGAAGCAAAATCGCATAAAAACGCACATATGCAGAATTTGTCTCTTACACGGATATGATCGATAAAGAGATGAAAAAATCGATTGCAATAAATTTAACAATATATTTTATCGTATTTTTATAAACGTAAACTAAAACAGTATTAGTTTTGTCAACCAAATTGGATGCAAGAATGATCTCGAGGGTAATGTTTTTGCATATAGTTCAGGAATTCCAAGAGGATAGAAAGTCTAAGAAATTATGCATTTGTGTTCACTGATGTCTTCATCACAAAAGAAAAGACTAGCTCGTTAACTTGTCATCTTTACATAACGTTTACTCTTAAAACGACCGCTTTGTCGACATAAGACACCATTTGTCGGCCCAGTACTGAAATGCAAAAAGAAAGTCGACACCTCTGAAATACCTCGCGCACGTAAAGAACCTTTATATATTCAAATCGGCCAACAACCAAGCAAATGTACTTCAGGAATAATCTCCTACTAATATCACGTTTTTGCAATGAAATGAAAAAAAATAAATAAAAACCCAGCAGTGTATAATAGTATTATATTAAAAATTTTATATTATAAAAAAAATTACGATTAATGTACTGTTATATAAATCGTTAAAAAAATAACGGTTTGCAAATAATTTTTTCAGTAATCAATTTTTTTGTAATAAGATTTTTTAGGAAAAACGCGTCGATGCAATTTTAACATTACATTTTTTTTTTACTAATCATTAAAATTCCATTAAAAATCCATTAAAAATAAAATACAAAGTAATGTAGCGCAAGATTTATATTTTTCTCATATACATTGATTTATGTCCATTTTCACCAATGCAGATTAACTTTGATTTTAGTTTAACTTTTTATCTTTTTTTAATTTTTCAAAAAAGATAAAAAGTTTATTGGAAATGGATTGGTGGAAATGGACATTAGTGAGATTTATTTTATATATTCAAACTTTTCCATCTACCATATATTATATCTATATCGTATCGGTTTTATTAAAGAAAAAGGTTGACATCCATTTACATTTTGTTCAATAACTTTGTTAATAATCAATATTTTATATTGAAACTTGAATGATTGTATTCGTCAAATTGTTGTTTAATAGATTCTAGAATTAAAGTTATGAAATATTTATTACTTAGGACGTGATTTATAAAAATGTGGCGTCACTGCAGTCACGTACCAGAAAACAGGGTGGTAACATGATCACCCTAAAAATTAATTTAAAGGATTTGTTTTGTTTAAAAATGCACACAGCATTTTGTTACAAAGTTATATATTTTTAATATTCCATCGTTTACAATTTTTTTTATTTAGAATTTTCTTGTGTTCAGAAATCATCTTATCCTTGTTTAACATTAAATAATAAAGATAAAATGATATCTCTAATGTTTTTGATCGCAGTCCTATAGGATACATAATTTTGTAACAAAATGCTATGTATTTTTAAACAAAACAAATTTTTTAAACTTATTTCTCTAAAGTGACAATCGATTTATCGAAGAAATATTTCGATATGAAATATTAATAAAATGTTATGTTATTGAATAATTTTACATAACTCAAAATGTGTATAGCCGAATAAAAAGTTAAATAACAAAAAAGACACTTGAGTGTACATACATTCGTATGATAATACGCTCAAGTTTAAAAACAAATATGAAGAAGTATGTGTAGTAAATGTTAAAATGTACCTTGAAAAAGCTTCAAAATGATGAAAAGTAAAAGTATCTTATAATAATTCTGAGCTATTGTGTATTGGCATATTACGCCACTATATAATAGCGGACTACTAAACAAATGATTCCGTAAACAATCGTTAGAACTCGTCATCTAATAACGAAGATAATAGGAGTAACCATAATGCTTATAGTAACCATAATACTACCTTCTCCTCTATATTTTTTTATATTACAAATTGGCATATAATAATTTACATGTCGTGAAAAAAATTTATATATGTACATAACTTGCTTCAAATTTTGCCTTGATAAACTTTATTTTATTAAGAAATATTTTATTGTATCGGCTGTACATTTCAATATTACATTTATAACTCTATGTATATTTCACAATATTTGTAAAACAGAATATATAACACTAAAACTGTCTCCCAACAGAAAATTTATTTCTTTTAACCACAGAAAATTGTATCGTATTGTATTTCTTTAAATGCCACATGTATCTCAGGTTTACTCCCAATGTTCCGTCTACACGGCATTGACAGATGAAACCTTCGAAGATGCATGCGACGCTTACGAAATCGGAAGCGCTTTGAAACAGGTGCCAGAAGACAAATCAAAATACTATATCGAATTCGACGGAAACGCGCAACGGTGTCCGACGCGGAACAAACGATAGACGTGATCGCGTTCGTAACCGCGTGCCGTACAGAGTACGCAACATTTGTTTCAATTTTTGCTCTTTCTGAGTGTGAACACATTACCTTTATCGCAATTGATGTGAATAATAGATGCATATAAGTATATGTCATATATGCAATTTGTGGGGGCCATATTATTCCGATTACACATATTTATTAAATTAACCTTTAATTTTAAGATATGAACAAGAGTTAAATGTTTTTATATAAAAAATAATATTCAAGTCAATATTTTCTTCTAATAGAATTTTGTTTATAATTTAAAATAGTAACTAAATAATACCTAAGGTCTATTGTCAATAATAAACAAAGCGCAACTGTCTTTGAGCAAAATAATGACCAATGCCTTACACCGGTAACGCTAATTTCGATCTTCAAGAAAGCATGTTCACCATATAACGCTGTCCCGATTTTCGTTAACGGAGAATCGCTCGGTATGGCAGAAGTTATCTATGGGACCTCAAATCATCCGAGTGACGCGGCCGGATAAAAATAGGGCAGATCGAATCTCGGCTTCCTCCCTCGGGGCTAGGCCAGCTGGCGCAGTTTGAATTAGAAAAGACACCACTTCCCTCCGAAGGAACGGAAAACGGAAGTGAATTCGTTAATTAAAGCGGAATGTCGCGTCGTCGTATTGAATAAGAATCAATTGTGGATTCCATTGCAACAAAATAACATATTAGCATAATAAGATGGGCAATATGCCCTCGATACAATCTCAGTTCCAATGCCGGTCAAAATTTCTTCTGATCAAAATTTCTTCAAACTGCGTCTTCACGATGTATCGTACTATAATACGCAGAGGTGATGAGTTATTCAGTCAGAATCTCTAACCACCGGTGAGGTATTTCCGAGAGATGTAACGAGACAATGCATCTGGAAAATGCATAGGCGTGAGAACAAAACCGTGAGGAAAAAAGGCTCCGATACGCAGAGATACTCGTGGCTCCTGCAGTCGTGATTTTATATTATGCAGGAGCTGCGGAATAATAGAATAAGCAGTGATGTAACAGCGAAGCGTGGACCCTTAGACGAAACGACATAGAGCGAATAGAAAGAAATATGGAAAACATGAAAAGAGGAGAAAAAAGAGTAGGAAAAAGAAGACGCTATATTTTTATTTTAAAAAGTTTGTATCAGTTAGCTATGAAAAACAACCCTTTTTCATATAAAACTTTTCATTTGTACAACGAATGTAACAGCAATGTTTTATGAAAAAGAGAACTAGAAAAACTATATTATTGTTAGATCTTTTAAATCTCTTAAATAGTGCATTGCGCACATATGCATTTATCAGTTAAAACAATTTATATTAACTGTATTTCATAATTTTATAATATACATATGTGTCACATCTCAAAGTATTATCAAAAATTTAAAACTTTCTTTCTTTCTCTTTCTCTCATAGATTCTATTATTATATTATATTTGAGTATTTGTGTAAAATTTCAGCACAATTCTCTTTGTTTAAAAGCTATTTAACTTTTTGTTTACTCTTGATTTTTATGTAAAATCACGTTTTGCAATACTTATGTTCAAATTTAATGAAAAAATGATATGATGAATTGAATGAAATTTTTTTACATACACCAATAAATATTTGTGCAAAAGTTGATTTGGAGCCACTAGTCATTTAGAAGTTCTTTACGTAAAATTGCAACAAAATATGAACATTGACGCTGTACAAGTTGTTACAAGCCAAATTATTGCTTTATTTTTTGCAGCTGGTTTGAAGTCTATAATTATACAATTCGAGTATTTATAACCAAAATTGTTCGTTACTGATAAAGAAAAAAAGAATAAATCTAAAAAGCCTACAATTTTTAAATTTCGATAAGCTTGTATTGTATTATATAACCAATACATCCTTAATGACAGTAAATTGAGAATACATAATTTATTGTGAGGTTTGTATTGTGAGATTTATTCAAAAGATAAAAGCTCTTTATGCGATTACGTATAACGGATTTATCTTTTATTAAAATATATATAACTAATTACACCATCATTATTAATTTAATAAAAATACAATTTGCCTTTTGGATTATTGAAATTTTAAATTGTTCATTATTATTATTCATAGCTTTCTATAATAATAAAATTTCACGAGCGATTTCAAAATATTAAAAAAATAATAGGTCGTTATCTATTTTTTAGGAAAAAATTTAAATTATCGATAATTGAATAAATTTATTTTATGTTGTTCTTCTTACTGCCATTCCTTGTAAGGAATGACCGCTTGTATAGAAATGGGTAAACTCGATATGCTCTTTGACTCAAATAAAAGAAAAAGACTATAAACTTGACAAAGATCTTAGTGCAAGAAATAAATCTACGATTTTTCGCAATACTATGCCTGGAAAGCGAGGAATTGTATGCGCATTGCATATATGTACATCACGGGTGCGACACTGATGTAGCCCAATACAAAACGTAGTAAGACGAACAGCATGTCGGCGGATGGATGGCTGAAGCAATGTTCGATCGACAACGACAACGAGGACAACGAAGACGACGACAACGACCGAGACCACGCAGAACAGAATGAATATATGTATATGCAATGCTGGGGCGAGAAATGGTAATTTGATTGCGCTTTACTGTTGCAAAGCGGCTCTCTTCGCTATCTTTTCTTCACACTTCTTTTTTGACGCAATTGGACCTGACGTTTCAACGTTCAACATTAGTCTGCTTTTCACTCGCATAGCGATTTATTTTGAAGAATAAAATCATAATATAATTCTAATAAGCTTTTAAATTTTAAAACAAGTAAAATTAATAAAAATCTCACAATATGAATAGGCTATCTCTTTAATTTTGTATCCAAATGTATTTATCTCAAATTCTTTGAGAAAACTCTATTCATATTTAACATTATTTTAATATACTTATAAATAAATAATAAAAAGCGTAGGTTTAAAATTGTTATTTTATTTTACCTTTATTATAATATGCATTTATTATAATATTTAGTTTTTGTTTGTATGTGTTCTAATACATAGCAATTGTCACGCAAGAAAGATACTTGTCAAATAAACGAAATGTGAAATGCGAATATATTAAAACTTGAAAAAGCCATAAAATTAACATTTTCATAGAATGCAACAATTAATCGAAATAATTTAAATATGATAGCGTAATGCTCTGCAACAATAATCTTTAAGGATATCTTAGTTATAGTTGTGAACTTTACATAACATTTGAATATAATATATTATAGATATTAACAAGTAAATTGTTTATTAAAATAAAGGATATATTTTTTTCGTATTATTTGATCATATTGAATTTATGAGATTAATAATGGTTCTATAAATTGATATTATGTTCCGAAAATTAAATAACAATAATGTATTAAAATACGTTGTTCTCTACTCATCATAAATATTTCAATTTGTGATGAAGTACATTTGCTGGCATAAAAAATCATCTCTCTGTCAAATATCACTGTTGAAAAACTCGTGAAATCTTGAATCCATTATCGCTTATTAGAAGAATATTATACTATGTATTCAAATTTATTTGCAAATGGATTATAGGTGATTGAGAAAAAAGAACGATTTGATGATGAAGAAGGCATGAAAAAACGAAAGTGGGGTGTAAAGTTGAATGAGCGAAAAATAAAGAGATTTCCTTCCATTTTCGCGCACTCGCGCACCGCGAATTTTCTTTTTTTTTTTCTCTTGCGAGTGAGAGAGCGTTCCTGTCTCTTTTGAAGAGGACGTGAAAGAACCCTCCTCTCAATTTCCTCTCTCTTTAATTAACCATCCTGTCACTACTCATAGGAGATAACTTCGACGTTCGAAGTCCGACATTAAGCGCGCCATAAATTAAGCGACCCGTCTAATTATTCAGATCACACACATTCGCGCTTCTGCTCTGAATGACCCCGATATGACATTATATGATATATTGGACGTCTGCTTTATTTCATATAAATAGTACGATAAATTCATATTTTTCTTCTCAAATACCAATATTGGTACAAAGTAGCATTGCAATATTAAATTAATCGTAACATGCAATTGAAAAGTTAAAAATATTTGAAAAATAGAAAAAAGGGTTTTATTGTCCCAAAATGAACTTTTTCCTTCTCGACTTGAAACATTTCCACAATAAATTGGAATCCTAGCATACAAAATGTAAAAAAATATTAATTATTCTTTAAAAAAATATTAATTATTATTTAAACAATTCGTATACACAAACTCGTTATAAAATAATCGAATTTAATAATCTGAAACTTATGTTATTCGTTTTCCTACACGCATGCACATGACGCGCTCCGCAATTATTATTTCATTTTATTACATTTTGCGTGGCTCGTTCGCTCGCAAATAGAAATTTTAGAAAAATCCTGACCATGTTAGGCGTAATTCGTTTAGACTCGCACGCAATGAGTACACGAGTGAAGCTACGAAAGAGCCACTTTAAAACGGGATCTTGTTGAATTATTCGGTACATCGTGATTGCACGTAAAGTAAATTACCTTTCCTAGTGACCATGGTGTTACGACAAAGTACGAAGGCGCGCCCGTATAAAAGATTGCGAAGACTGCTGTGTAGTTTTAGCTGTGTACACGTCGTATGTATGTACGAACTGTCGGACAGTACCATCGGGATATATACGGAATGGATGTAAAGTCTCCGGAGACTTCCAGATTATTGAGTACGGTCGATTGAATTTTCGACAAACAGAAATGTACAGATTCGCAGATAAATACAGATTGCGTGTCAGAAAACTCAGATAAAACAGATTCACCAAAGTTTATTCCGAAAGTCTATTTACATGAATTCTAATATTATACAGTACTGGACGAAATAAATCATATACCTTTCAACTAATTGAATTTGTTACTATTTTTTAACTATTTTTTTTTTAACAAGCATACAGATTATTAAATACAGGAAAATCAAAACATTATAAAATATTTAAATAAAGAAAATACGAAATAGTAAAAATTGTGATCGGTTTTTTTTGTAAAAATGTATTCGATATTGTTACATTTTGGATTGAACAAAATAAATCATACTTTCAGAAGTAATAACAGGTCTTTGAAAGTTTGTTAATAATGATCGTGGCGCAGAGAGTCCGTGCGTCTGCTCTCTGTGCCGAAAAGTCCAGGTTCAAATCCCACTGATCAGAAACATCTGATTTTATTCGATCGTTACCTCTCGGAAGGCAATGACAAACCACCGAGAGTATCTTGCCAAGAGAACCCCTCTAAATTAGGCCATTCGGAACCGGCGTGTTTAAACTGTAGGCCCCGTATAGCTGTGTAAATTGTAAGAAGTGCACACCACAGAAATACGTTGAGGGTTCACTACACTCTGACAAGAGCTAAAGACTAGAGAGTGATGAAAGTTTGTTTTAACAGTGTGAATCATTTCTAATGTATATTTGCTTTCTAAATATGAAGAAATATTATAAATTACTCTATCATGTCAGAGTTTTTCAATGAGAAACAATTAAAATCCCAAAGAATCATAATTTTATATAGTGGACATGATATTAATACTGATTGCACGTGATCAATGTTCCTTTTTCTATCTGTGTCTTGAAATTTTTATTAATTCGTATTTTCTTTATTTAAATTTTGAAATGCTTTAATTTTTCTGTATCTAATAATCTGTTTGCTTAAAAAAAAGTTGCAAAAATTAAAGTAATGGGACAAAATGCATGTTCAATATAAAAGTTGATATTTTCTCCTGACATTAACGAAATTTAGAAAAGAAATTTAATGTCAGTGCTACTACGTCCTGGAAAACTTAGAAATTATCATTTTTGTTCTTTTTGACTTTATATTTCTCAAAATTGTGATAGCCAACTTTGGATTTGTATTCAGCGTGCGAAATACATAAGCAAACTATTCACACTCTCTTATAACAAACTTTCATAGGCTTATGCTATTATTTTTAAAACTATGATTTATTTCGTAACAATATTATTTCATAACAAAAAGATAACAATATTAAATAATAAATTTAAAAAATATATAAAGACTATAAAAGTAAAACGCAGTTGTTGTTGCGCACAGTTTAAAAATTATTTATTTACTTCGGAGGAANACAGTTCGTTCCTCCGAACTGACAAGTCACAATACGAAATCATGATTATTCAAGAGCGATATATGAAAAAGTTGCAAGTTCTGTTTAATTCAATGTGATTGGCGAGTTTGACAATGTGTAGGCCTCTTTGGTGAAGCAAATTAATCCTCCAAAAAAAAAGGGAATGGTCACTGGACAGTCAACCAGCGAATTGTTCTTGGTCTTGAGACCGGTGGATTGCTCAGCCGGAGAGAAGACCGCGCGCGAGATTATTATGTAATGTTATTGTTTGTTAGCTGAGAATGACTCGAATCGGAATCGAAACGTTCGTATTGTAAGACTTCTCTGCATGTGAGAAGTAAATAAATAATTTTTAAACTGTGCGCAACAACAACCGCGTTTTACTCTTATAGCCTTTATATATTTTTTAAATTGATAATTTAGAGAGTACCACGTTTCGGTTTTGATTAAATAATAAATTTTTTACAAAAAAAATTGAGCGCAGTTTTTACTATTTCATATTTTTATTATTTCATATTAGTTTTATTATTTTCTTTATTTAAATACTTTGAAATGCTTTGATTTTTCTGTATCTAATAAATCTGTTTGCTTGTTGAAAAAATAGCAACCATCAAACTCTATTTGTTGAAAGATAGTAAGTTTATTTTGTCCAGTATTGTAAATATGTACGTGTAATAAAAAAATTTCAGTTTTAAACTTTATTTCTCAAATATTTAATATTGCTACAAATATTATTATAAGCTGTGGCATTTGTCAAGAACTAACAGTAATATCATTTATTGTATTTATCTAGACTAAAAAACAGCATTCATTACATGACCTGTTGCAAATTTAGAGATTCTTAATACTAATGAGCCAATCCTTACGATCTGAATCATGAAAAGAACGATTTCTGTGGCTAAGATTTTACATTTAGTTCTTGCACAGGTAGTACACGAATCAAATTATTCATCTTATTACACTAAAGACCGAAAACAATAAGTACCGAAATTATTGTTCAAAGACGATCTTCTCACCAATTCCAATTTATCACAAAGCATTTCTCTCTACACGTACGTGCAAAATTCAAAATCTCGTTAGCGCAAGTCACATACGAGTTTATTAGTCGCCACATCCTTTCAGGAACGACGTTATTACTGCTGCAAGTACCAGAGTACTGTGAATAGGCCGCTATACAGAATAATATAACAATGCATCCCTTCGTCTTATCGCGACTTTATAGTCTCTTGTAATCTTCTAATCTAACTGCCTAACTGTCTAGCTTGCTGCTTTAAAAATCTAAAGCAAGATCTAACTTTAGTACTCGCTTTCACATGAAATATTTAGTTATTTGAAGTAACTTTTCTTTAGATAGTAATTTATACCTCAATCTTCCCTGGAATAACTACGAAAAACTATGAAAATTTATGAAGAAGGTTTTTTCTATTTGGTTTTAAAAAATTTAATACAATTTATTGAAATATAGTTATTTAAATATTGAAAACTGTTTAAATGTAGCTACATGTACTTTTATGACAGGATTATTATTACCCCGAAATATTGTATTAAAAATTATTATTTGCAGTAATAACAACGCCCATAGCACATAATAAATAGACTCTCTATTTACGAAATTTCGAGAGAAGATTCGATCAAAATTAAAATGATCAGTGCTAGTATTAAACATAAACCAATATGTAATATAAATCTAACTTTAAAAAATTACATATTTTATTTGTTAATTATTTTCGAAAATTTATGCAAAAAAATATATAGGTTATTATCTATTAAATCATTTTTGTTTTCTTGTTACTTTAGTAAACAATTTAAGTAAAAGTTACCGTAATATTATGTTGTAATGCTTGTATAGTATCCTTTTATTCACTGACTAATAATATAATCGCATTATGAGCTGCTTTGATGAAAAATCATTTTTAATATGTTTTCCATTATTCTGGATGAAGCTTTAAAGATTGCATGAATAGTATAACCGCAGATAAAATTTATCTCATACTCGAATAATAGCTTCTAACACCATTACGTTGCTGCGAGGAAATTTATTAAGCACTCTAAAAGCATGATACAGCTGTATACTGGCTCTGTTCTTTAAGGATTTAGGTACCATTTTACCCGTTCATGACATCGATCTTCCGAGACTCTTATCCCCTTACGTCTCACGTTTCCATTTCCGGTCAGGGTCACTGTGAATTTCGTCAATGTGTCTCGCGCCTACCCTGAAACCCGAGAATCGAAGCGAATTCACCCGGCATGATGCACGGTTCGTAAAGCATCCCGCGAATCCATTTCCTGAGTTCTACGAAGTTCTCATTCGAGATACACGAATTCGTGACAAAATTTAAACGTAAGAAGGTTTACGTATTACGTACTACTATCAATTGTATTTGAGTTTATACGAAAGGGTGGATGCTTTGCCCAATGCCTTTCGTGTATGTTTCCCGTGTTTAAATTTGTCGCGAATCACAAGCAAGTACTCAGAGAGATTGCCGTATCGATCTACAAACGGAAATGTCATTGATACGCTCTTAACCCAACGGTTAGTATCGCTATCTCCACGAATTCGAAACACTTCCGTTATACCAACTCGTAGACGGATATGTACGCATACCACATTGTACATAGCACGTACGGGAACGCGTACGTATGTGCACAGCCGGTATTGTGTTACGTACATCGCGTGTGTATACGTGCGCGGATGCGTTCCGCGCTGTTATCCAGGAACGGAGAGTGGATGTGCATCGTCAAACGGTACGTTAGTTTATCGGTTAACCATGGTAAGATCCGCCAGTGATTCATACGTATACGTTGTACGTATTATGTAATTGTCAACATAATTTCTGACGACCTATTATATTGATTCTAATAAAGAAAACTATTTGTTTCTTTTGTATTTTCAGCATTATCCTTCTATTTCCGAAACAGAAGAAAAAGTTAATTTGCATTTGCACTATGTATAGAAGATAAACTGATTATAATTAGAATGAAAAAAAAAATGACATTTTGTTCGCTGGTTGGTCGAAACGCCGACCTCAACTAGGTAAATCCACTTAGGTAGAATGCTCTTCTTAATTACAGTTAGGCCAAGAGTCGGCGTCTAGTCTTACAAAAGACGATATATCTTCCCCACAACGTGGTAGGTCTTAGCATGGTCAACTAATAACCTAATGAAACTGTCCGTTGCAAACTATAATTCTGTATCGCACAATGAAGCATCATAACTTCCATTCGATCATAATTTCCATTTGTTCCGGAAATGTTGTTCATTGAGATTTTACACAATTTTTAATTGCTAATTCAACGCATCGCAAATTTTTTTTTAATCTATCAATTTTTTAACATTTCTTGCGGATATTAAAAATACACCGCACAAAAATTTGTTACATTCATTTATTCATTTTTAAAAAATTGAAGCCAATTAATTCCACCAAAGTTTCTCGAAAAATTACACATAACTCAAGCAACGTTTTATTTTTGCGAAAATGCATCAACCTAAATTTAATACGCGTGAAATTACTTTTTCCGGAAAAGTGATTTATAATTTAATTTGCTTGGAGTAATAAGGACATATAACGTCATTTTTTTTTTCAACAAGTTCATGAAGTGATTTTCTAAAATTATTTAATATAGGGGAGACCAGGGCTATTCGTTAGGTGGGGTAATTCGTAAAAATGGAAATAT